>JAOWBC010000115.1:23370589-23414593 GCA_028566105.1 Hypoplectrus providencianus
ACACACACACACACACACACACACACACACACACACACACACACACACACACACACTCTCTCTCTCTCTCTCTCTCACTCTCTCTGTCTATCTATCTGTGTCTCTCTTTCTTCAGCCCATCCTCCTACACTGTTTAGACGGTAAAGTAGGAGAGACTGCAGGAAGAGGTGAGCGGGAGGTCACTATGTGAGAGTGTCACATCTAATTGGTAGAAGGTGATGAGGGCAGGACAGGAAAGGAAGAGCAGAGAGAGAGAGAAAAAAGCTGGAGGGTCAAAAAAGAAGGAGGTGAATGGGGTGGAAAGAAAGATGAGGAGAATAATGGAAAAAAGAAATGGAAAGGAGAAATAGAGGTTAATAAATGGTAAAGGAGTAAAAGGGGCAGGCATGAGGGAGGAAATGGGAAGAAAAAGAACAAAGACAGGAGAAAGAACAGGGGGAGGGAGGGGAGACAGAAGGCCAACAGTGAGGGCAGAGTGGCATTAATCTTGGTCGACAGACATTTCCGCAAGTCTGACAGGGGGAGGTCAAAGGTAACAAGATGGCTCCAAACACACACATTCTATCAACGCTCTAACTAACTACACTTTACATGGCCATGTCTCCGCTTGTTCTTCCACTTTGTGTTATTGCTGTACAAAACATATTTTTCCTTTGTCTCCATGTACACACCATGTGGAAGATATAAATTTATTTTTTTTTACCACCAAACATGTCCTTCATTCTGAAGATGCTGGGCCTTAATTTCCTGACAGCACAAAGGCAGCAGTTGCACAAACTCAATTGCAACGCAAACAGCTGGTTGTCCACTTATGCATGTTTGGCAATTTCCTGGCTCTAAACAAATCCACTTGCACTGTAGTGGTTGGAAAAGCTGGAGTATATTCGAAAGGGATGGCATATTGATTTGTTGGTGATCATTTCAACATGAAGCCATGGTTGCATTTCCACTTGCTTAATTTCCCCTTTTATCAGAAAGAATATTTATTAGCTTTTGTTAGCAGAGATACAAAGAGATAGCAAATTCATTTGCACACATACCCAGAGATTGTACATTTAAGCTTGCAATCTGAAGCAAGCCCCCTGGCCCTCAGTATACAAACCCACATATTCAGAAACATGGGTTACATAGAAATAATTCTCTCTCTATACATGCATATAGGAAACCATATCTTATTTCATGCACACTACCTCTGTATGAGACAGTGTCTATCCTGACTCCTCACTCCTCCTCCACAGCTCCTGGAACAAGAGGACCAACTGGACCACTCACCCCACCACTGAAACACCTCCTCCTGAGAGAAAATATACAACAATTAGAAAGAAAAACACTTGTTCTTATTTGCAGTTAATGAGGGAGACATCTTTCAGATTAAAATGCAAACAAAGTTAGGGAGAATTAACAAAATTGTTCTGAATATTACTCAGCCCTCATAACTTAAACACATTATTTAAACCTGCATAGCATCTTGCTGCCACTAATGTTAATCATCTATTACCTAAATCCAAACAGAAGCATTTGGTTAGTGGGGATAGCCAACCAGAAAACCCTACTGACACATCTGCCTGTCCCTTAACAAAAGGTAAAAATTACCCTACATGCAAATATGAAGAGTCTCTTAGATTACAGTCAGACACAAGTTCCATGTCTGAAGAATGATACAATGAAACATATGTATGCGTGTGATTACCTTGTTGCTTGTCTTTTTGGCATACTGACTTCCAGAGCTGTGTGACTGTAGATGGGTGTGACGCTGCTCCACTCTCCCTTCACTTCTGTCCTGGCAAACACACACCACATACACAGACACTTACACATAACCATGGTACACACAGCATGAATATCCCCACATCTATTTGGGTGGTACACTGATTTCTATGTATCTTTCCAAATATGGATATCTCAACAATAGCAGTCCCTCTGTAGTTCAGTCAATCTATATAGTTCTCCGAGTCACTGGCTAAAGTCAGCTTACCTAACCATCACTAACCACAATCACTGTTGTGATAAATGAGCTGGCACTTCTAGCATCAACCCACCCTGCTGAAGCTGCACATGATGCCCAAGGATAGGCCTGCTAAGAAGAAGAGTGTTCAACTGCTATGTGGTTAAGGACAGCAGACAGGATTTTGCAGGACGTGCAAGAGATAAATTGCTATCATTATGATCATGTGTTGGGCTGCATGTGTGAGTGTGTGTGTAGAAAAACACACTCCTGCACAGTTGATATAAAACAATGTTCCCGTATTAGAGGTTAGGTAACAATTCAAGGTGTCCTTACGGCATCACTACTTATTAAACTTTAAGTTCTCGTTGCTTCAGGCGGTTTTCTGGTGGACTTTCTCCTTCAGTATGCGAACGTAAAACTCCTGTAACTTTTTTTCTAACTAACTACTGAGTAGGTTAAGAAAAAAAAGACAGCAGTCGGATTTATATTTTAACCAATCACAGTTTCTGGGGAATACTTTTTTCAATGTGTGACTGTAATTCTGGAAAAGTTAATGGAAGAACAGGGTAATCATTGAAATGCTGGACATTTACAGTAATTTTCAGAATGTAGGACAAATGTTCCAACTGGTCACCTTGTACACACACATCAGGGCTGTAAGTTCCACTACTGTATTGTCTCAACTGGTTCCTAAACAAGCCCACACAGGCTCTTTACTCTGTCAGATTACCCTCTGGCTAATTCAACACATCAACACACACACATCTCTGTATAGTGTGTGTGTGTGTGTGTGTGTGTGTGTGTGTGTGTGTGTGTGCGCGTGTGTGTGTGTGTTTATCATTAGTCTTGCATTTATGGCACTTAAAGTGTTTCTAGGATGACGATGGGTTCGACACAGTGCCAGTACATTTTCATGGTTCAGTGAATAAAGGGCTAGAGATTTCCTGTGAGTGTTTGTTAGATTGGAAACATCCTAAAGAATAGAGGACACTTCTTCCAGAGGTTTTGGGGGTTGAGATTGCAAAGGGGCAAAAAGGTGCTACATGTAACAAATGTGAATGGCTTGTTGAATCCAGTGTTTTCTGTGTTGACTGGGTTGTCTTATTTTGCAGTTTGTGGTTGGTAGAAACACAATATACCTAATTGTTTGTGCAAACCTTAAAAGTATGTTTATTTGTCCCCTAAGCAATAGGCTATACCTTGACCATAAAAGCAAGATTAGGCTAGTTTTTTTTTAACATGTCCCTTTAACATCCCTTTAACATTAGCATACAGACATTTTTAAATATGTTTAAAAACATTATTATCGTATGTCTGGCCTTTTGCCTAATATACCTTGAAAGCTCTGTGCAGTGAAAGAGTGTATGCAGCTGAGTCAAACAAGTCATCTATCCAAATCTTGATAAGAACCCTAAACTGCTATTTCAAACTAAGAGAAGTTGACATAAGAAACCTTTAAATAGAAAGCATTCCCTCACTCTTGCTATGGTGGATTACATTTGTGTGTAATAATGTACAAAGAGTCATTTAGCACTGTTGGAAGACAATATCTTTGAATAGGCTTCGCCAAATGAATTTTAGATGTCATGCCAGTTGTTGTGCGCACTACACAACTTTTCTTTTTTACTGTTTCCAACTTGTCATCAATTTTATGTGTAGTCAGTTTCATCAATAAAGCCAAACTTCACATCCAAAAACCCAGAACTCTGTTCAGCAGGTTTTTACTTTATTTGACAGGAATCACCGGACTTATTGATAAATGCAGGGCTTAACAGACCAATAAGGAGAATTTTATAGGCTGTCTCTGTGGCATTAATGCTCAGTCCATTTATGTGCAAATACAACACAGAAACCAAGCAGTTCTTGTCGTTAAGAAGAACTGTGAGTGTTTCTAAGAAAAATATCTGCAAACAATTGTTTGCACAGCCTTTGGTAATGCATCTGTTTAGAGTTTCAACCATGAGACCCAAAGACACCCTGATAGGCTGGCTGGCTGGCTGTCACCACGCTGTCCTCTTTATTCAGTTAAACAGTCAGACTGTGTAAGCCTTTTGGTCAGGCAAAACATCAATCGGTTAGTTTGATGGTCATTTAGCCTACAATGTAGAGTGTTGCCAAATGGTTAGAGATGTTGACTGTCCTGCAACCCAGAGCCAATTTCTTTGCATCTCCACAGTAATTTGACAGTCTAAAAAAAATAAAATCATTAGAACTTCTGCTTGTGCACAAATAGAAAACAGATTGATTTTTTAATATGTGAATTTTTAACCAAAACTATCTCTGTTAATAGTAGACTTATATCATACACTCTACGATCCCATTCATGAGTGGGACTCAACAAGTAGGCTTTAGTAAAGATTTTTTTTTTCTGACAATTACACTTTTACACTTAATGGAGTGAGAACTGGAGTGAGAAACACATCCTTGGAGATAACAGTCTAATGTGAAAATAAGAAAAGACGCTGATAACACTTTCCTCTTGAGGAGAACCTGTTACTGACATGATTTACGATAGCAACCTTATGCTTGAATTATTAACCAAGAACACTTGTATGCTTTGCTTTTGCAACATCATGTGGTAAGATCATGACTGTTACATGGATGTGGTCGATTTAAACAAAACTGTTTGAGCTCTATCACCATAAAAAGACCATTTGCATTGGGATAAGTAATATGGCAGTCCAAACATCCAACATTGAAACTCCCTTACAAAGTATTTTTTATCTGCCCTAATAAGATAAACCAACAAGTACAACAAGTCACCCGGAGAAAGGGTATAACAAACACCATTTAAATTTATTTTTCAGTTCATTTCACCGCTCTTTGATTATCTTCCAAAGACATCCTAGATAGACGTTACCGTTCATTCTTCGATGCAGCATGCCCCCAAGCATCCCACTCGCTTCAATTCAAGATAGTATCAACATGTCGAGGAGGTTCGCCGAGGGGGACCGTGATATTCCCGCATTTGGTAACAGTTAGCCTCCCTTCACATACACAGTTACACTATGGTTGTATGTATTTTTCGAAGCCCGAACCGCTTAAGGGGCTGAATTTTAATTCAGACAATGCAGACCCTGTGTTCAATTAGTCTATATCTACAAAGAATAAATTAACGGTGAAAACGAAACCGTACCAATGACGACAAGCAAGACAGAATCAAAGTGACAGACTTGAGTAACTACTCTCCATTGGAGCAAACTCCCCTGTCCCCTTCAAAACTCTGAACCTTTCTGCAAATGAATACAGCTCCGAGGAGCAAAAGCAGCTATTCCGCCAGCTATTTACCTTAACGGGCCAGTTGTTCGTTAGCGGGAGAACCGGGAGGTGTAGTAGGAGAAAGGAGCAAACCGGGAGAGCTAAGCCTCCGTTACCGAACATGGTTCATTCATGTCATGGACCGACTACACTTCCCCTCCCCTTACCTCCGCTCCCCTCCTTACTCTTCGCCTTATGCCCTCCTTCCTCCACCCCCTTCTGATGTAGCTACGCCTTCTTGGCTCGCTCGCGGTCATATGCACGCGCGGACACACGCAAACAAGACACTTTGGTTTGATTCTTGCCATCCACATAATGTGAAGGCTTTGTATTTTCATAATGTTATATTGGCTCGTTTTAGTTATAGTTTTGCGAACTGTGTTCTAAACTTTATTGTACTTATAGGCTCAAACATTTGTTATCATGAATGACAAGAAAAAGTCATTAAATTCAACACGTTTTTATTCTTTTTATTCTTTTTATTTTGATCGTAATGAGAATGACATTGTCAGAATTATTGCCCAGAGTGGTGAATTTTTGTATTGTGCAGTGATTATATATCTATATACCTCATGCGGTTTTGTATGATTTACCTATAATTTTGGGTTTGAGTAATCTCACTCAATAAAACATATTTTGTTAGTATTAGCCACTTCTTCATATTTGTTTTCCTTGACCTAGTCATTTGATCACCTTTATTATTTTCATTTATTTTTTTCTGCTCTGCCTTATCAATTTAAAACAATACAGCTTCTATAGATTGATTGATTTAAATTGTGTACTTAAAAAAAGATTCAACACTGGTTGCATAGTATATTTATGAACTCCAGTTTGTGGGATTCACCTCCCTATATTAAGTAATTAAACGGTCAAACGGTTTTACATCATTTGAACTGCAAATCACCTTATCATTACCTCTGTTCCTTGTAATTGCATAAGTGATACATAGTTTAATAGGCTACAATAGAGCTCGAACGTCTTCTAGTGGTAACAATGCAAACTACACAACAGTTGGTAGGCCGACTAAATAAATTGAGTCCCCAGTCTGTGATTCTGTATAGGATGGATTAGGGGATCCAACTAGTTTCCTTCTTCTTCACAAGCTTTTCCTCATGAAACCTGCAAAGCTATATTAACCAATCGGGGTCCAGGTTTAACATCTGGATATATCTTGCATTTAATGTTTCTTTTCTCTGCCCAATGCCAGGCAATGAATGCGTTGGTTTCCATAGTTGATTTCTTACCTGCGTTTATTTATCATTTATCATTTATCTCTGATTCAGTGCCGGGTTAGTCAATTGTTATTGTTGTTTTTTTTTTTTTTAATTCGGTATATTAATTTTATTAGGAAGTTTGTGGGAAATTGATGTATACATAAATATGCTTCATGTCATTTTTAAGCATTTTTTACACATTCACCATTTCTGATTAGGGACCCCGGGCGCGTTGCCATAGCGCCTCAATTTCCCAGACTTCATCGCTCCTTGCACATTCGCCATATTGCCATCGCCTAAACGCGCTGGCTGGATCGGCTCGTACACACAACTGAAAATGTAAGTACAGAAACAATAATATTTGGGAAAGCTAGTAATATTTTGTTTTCATTTCTGTGCTTGTGGGTCACTGACCGTTCGCATAGGAGTTTGCAACTGTTTAAACGTGGGGAATACGGTTAAAAAAGCATATGGCTCACCTCTTGAGACTGGTGCGTCGGCTCTTTCTCTGTTGTTGTTTTTCCCTCTGTCACAGCGACAAATTGCATTCACGACTTCCTCGCAATACTGAAGATATTAGCTTTTTGTTTGATTAGCTGTATATTGAGATTAATATGAACTGTTCCGCAAGCTCGTGATGCCTTTGTCTTCTGTCAGCCACACACATGCTAAACATTAGGCTTATTTTGCCTCTAATGTTAACGACGAATAGCTAGCTTATCTAGTTGCTAGCTAGCATTAGCCGAGCCCACAGATTTTGTATGAAATCTGTGCACTGGGTCTGTCTATTAACGACAACTGACTACTTCCTATCAATACGATGGACAAATGTCAATGTAAAGATACACCTTGTTTGGTGCTAGCTAGCAAAACCACTATCTACTTCTTAAAAAATCAAGGACAACATGTATCTAGCTCGAGTCAGTATGTAAATCAAATTAGGTTTTGTTTTGTGACATACATTGCTGACTGCAGGAATGCTAACTTCAAAGGAATTATATATTGTGTGAAAGCGTCTTAAGATTAATGTCTCCGTTGGTGGTTTTGTTTTACTATACATTTTAAATCGTATGTGAAGGAACACATCAGTAGCCTTCAGATAGAATTCAGTATGGACCACCCCCACTTTCACCTCTTGTCTATCACATGTAGGCAGCATGGCCATTGGAGTACAGCAAACTGAAATTGATTCTATATTTTGACATTCAGATTTCGTTCCTTTACGTAGCGAATGTAAAATGTAACACAGCCCATTAGGGTGGGCTGTACACCATTAACCATTGTTGGCTGCCTTTGGTTCACTTGAAGATATTTTGGTAACGCATTCAAGGTATGTATCCCTCCACCCCCCATTTCTCAGGTGCCATTGACAGGGGCAAAAACATTTCTATATTTGGAGTATTCAAGGCAGATGCTTGTCCTGAATGCCTAAAGCACTTTGGTTTTTGTTTGGAAAATCAACGTGTGGCTTTTCCTTGGTCGATTAGAATCCAAGATGATCCCTATTAACACCTGGGGAAAAAGTAATGTGTAATTGCAATTTCAACATTGGGTGAATAATGTAAATTTGTTGGGTGACTCTGATGGTGTTATTCACAACCCCACGAACTTAAAAAATTAGTTTTTTTTTAAATAGGAAACTTTACAAATATATATATATATTTTTTCAGATGTATTTTCCTGGCATTGTTCATTTTACTTTTATCATCTATCACAGAAATTGATGTTTAATGTAGTCCAGTGCAATGGCCATCAAATTAAATGGGATCTTAAACTTTATAGTCACCAGCCAGCTAGGATACAAGTCCCCTAGTTAATGTTTGTGTATGCAATAATATTTCCTCTGGTGATGTAATTTGTCTTCTTCTCACAATTATGAAAAAAATGTGTTTCAATGAAGAAATGGCAGTTGTATTAGAATAAATTCATATTTATTGTTACAATACATAAATATAAATAACAGAAACATTTAGGTTAATCTAAAATTTATTAGAAAAAAACAGGAGGTCTCATTCACTTGGGAGTCTTAACTTTTATTGTGCCTAGTATCCATCTCTAAAACAATAATTCTTTGAAGTTTATGGATGTAAATTCAGTTTCCCCATACATTGTTGCTTCCTCCGTAAATAATAATTAAAAAAATGAAGCAACTTTTTTATATATAAAACATGTCCATATTAATTCACAAATGCTTATGTGACATTGAAATGCAATGTGGTTTATTGGAAAGTTTATTGTAATGTGTTCAGTTGATAAAAAAACTGGATGAAAAAATATTTTAAGTAGAATTTAGATTTAAGTACAGTAATTTAATGCATTCAATTGAGTACAAAATGTTTTTCCAAATCTAAATTGAACCAAATTATTGTATGTGAGAGTTGTATTGTAACCAGAGTGTGGTGAGTTTTCATGGAGGAAAAAAACACAACTATACTTGAAGAGTTAATGACATTCATTGTTCTGGAATAATTAAAAATCAGACTCTGTTTTCCTAAAATTAATAAGATAACTTGTCATTGAATGAAATATTGCCCCTTCTTGTCTTTTTTTAACCTATTCAGATAAGTAAGGAAAAAAAGCAGTATTTTGTTAAATTAGCAAAGTGTATCTGAATTAACAAGATACTGCCAACAGGCTTTACATGTCCAGGGATGACTGCCTCTAGAGAACATATTCTTCTTTCCCCTATTTATGTTTTTATTCAGGAATACAGAGCAGATTCAAAATTTTAGCCAGAATAAAGAAAAGGGGAAAAAACATTTTTCCCCCCAAGTAGTTGCTTAATGCATTTGTAGAAACATCTTTCTCTGAACACTCTATCTGTTCTCTATTTATTTCAATGTAATTTCATTTATTTCGTGAGGCATTTTTATTTATTCCATTGTATTATTTTATTAAAATAGGTTGTTACAAAGCACCAACATATACTCTAATGTATAGCCTCTAGGTCAGTTTATTTATTTAACACTTGTGGACTTATGTATAAACAACTAAAGCTGACTGACCTAATGTCACCTCACCTGCTTTGGAATAGACGTAGTTGTTACCCCACACTGTGCTTCTCTCTGTCGTTTTCATCTAAGACATTGTTATGCAAGCTCCTTTTTTGATAAGATATAATTTTGTAAGCCCTATGCAATGCACCAGCCAAAGCAAATGAGTTAGCAATACCTTTATATGAAACTATATATTACAATGGCTACAAGTAGCAAGTGCTCGCACCTAAATAACTATGTAATACAATTATTTAAGGGCAGTTAGGCTCAGGAGGTAGAGCAAGTTGTTCATTAATTACAGGATTGGTGGCTTCATCCTAACCTGTCCACTTTAGAAAAACTAGGTTATTTAAGGTTTTTTTTTTACTAGAAAGGTACAGTGAAGATATTTGCCATTCTTTTGCATTCTACATTTCTAAAAAAAAAAAAAAAAACTCCCTTTGTGTTTTTGTTTTTCAGTGTTGCAGTAATGACTCAAACAGTTCAGACCAACGGGGTACAACCCCTCAGTAAGACCTGGGAGCTGAGTCTGTATGAGCTCCAGAGAACTCCACAGGTAAGAGTTCATAGACAAAGTGTCTTATTAAAACCATTTTACTTTCTAGCAATCACACACGTTGACTTTTGCCAAATGCACAAACTCAGTTTAGATCAGTTAATGGTACAGGTTTCAGTCATGAAGATCTGAAGCTCCAAGAGGTTTACTGCAACTAAAATGATGAGTCTTCAGTTGTGGTTGTTTTAAAAATGTTTTGAACTTGAATCAAAAAACAGTAATAGACCTATGAGTAAGTATGATTCCACTCCGCAGATGTAGATATCTTTGTGTACTGACTTTCATCTTGATTTGTTTCACACTGGCACAGGAGGCAATCACAGATGGACTGGAAATTGCAGTGTCACCCAGGTCCCTGCACAGTGAACTTATGTGTCCTATCTGTCTGGACATGTTGAAGAACACAATGACAACCAAAGAATGTCTCCACCGCTTCTGTGCTGATTGTATCATCACAGCTTTAAGATCTGGGTAAGTTTCCACAATGAATAGAATCCAAAGGAGAGACATTTGTTCTCTATTAATAGATCAATAGTGATGGACACAGATGCCACTCGAAGTCTGAATTCGATTGTGATATTATGGAACGTACATTATTAACAAAATTACGTTTGACACAACTTTGTTGTTAAAATTAAAGGTTCATATTTTTAATCCTGAAATCCTCAACCCTGTAATTTAATTATGACTGAGGATTGTGGATGTGCCCCCACATCACTTGCATTTAAAGTTCTTAAACAAAGGAATCTCATGGCTAGTTAGGACAATTACAACAACCAAGTGTGCTGTTGGGTTCAAATTAGTGGTTCCAAAAGTGCAATATCAAAGAAATTGTAGAGTAATACGGATTTTGATTATTCTCATCAGTTGCTAAATACTAACAGATTTGTGCTCTTTTTGTACCGGAAGGTGCTGTACAAAGACGTACATTTTATGTTGCGATAGATTCATTCCTGAAAAAAGGAAAGAAGATGAAACCAAAGTTTCTTTGGGTTGATGTCAAAACGAATTCTGTACAACACGGCGAAACCTCAAAAAAAGTATGAAAAGCCTAAATTCTAAGGGTCTACGTCCAAATCAGTTCATTGGCACCATTGTTAGCACCTTTTCATTTAAAATATTTTTTCTGCAGTTTCCATTCACACCTTTAGCTTCTGATTTTGCAGTTGTGACAAGTGAATTTTTGTGTTGTGTGTTTAAATAAAGTATAATCTAATGCTATGATATGGATGATTGTTTCAAAGCTCTCTCCTCCTGCCTTTGCAGTAATAAAGAGTGTCCTACCTGTCGTAAGAAACTGGTGTCAAAGAGGTCGCTCCGTCCTGACCCTAATTTTGATGCTCTGATCAGTAAGTAACTATAAAAGATCACTCGATAATTAAATGTGGATGAGCTGTAAACTGTAGTCAAATTTATAATAATGCATTTATTTTCAGGCAAGATTTATCCCAGCCGTGACGAATATGAAGCCCACCAAGAGAGAGTATTGGCTCGCATCAGCAAACACAACAACCAGCAAGCTCTGTCCCACAGCATAGAAGAGGGCCTAAAGATACAGGCTATGACCAGGTAACTTGTCATCTCATCACACACAAACACTGCATGTAATACAACTATTCCTGACCATTGGATTTGCATTTGTGTTTGTCAGACTGCAGCGCGGGAAGAGACACACAGTGGAAAATGGTAGTGGAGCTGAGGACAATGGAGACTCCTCTCACTGTAGCAACGCTAGTGTTCACAGCAACCAGGTATGTTGCTATGTATGAAGTTTGACACATTATTAAATGGCACATACCAGGTACTTTTTTATTCAACCCCATCAAAGAAATTGAGCATCATTGGGAGTCCTTTGTAATGTGTGACCAGTGAAAGTGTATTTACAGTCAAGAAATATTGTCATTGTTGAGATACAAGATGTTGTGAATGACAGTGGAGTGTGGTTATCACTGCTATAAACTAATTATAAGCATACTTAAACTAGTGATGAGGCATGGTTTTCTTCCTGCTATGATTTGTCATGAAAATCTCATGTTTCTGACCATTTTCTCACAGGAGGCTGGCCCAAGCATTAAGCGGACCAAGACGAGCGATGACAGCGGTTTGGACATGGATAATGCTGCTGAGAATGGGGGCGGGGACTCTGTGATCGATGGTGGTGCTAGTGAAATAGAACTGGTGTTCAGGCCACATCCCACCCTTATGGAGAAGGATGACAGTCACAACAGGTAGCGTCACATTCCCACTTGAGATTAAGGCTCATACAGGAACACACTAATCACTAGTTGGAGCTGATACAAGATTCTAGCTACATTCTACAGCTGTAATGTAATCACATGTGTGGTGTTTGCACATTTGTGAGACAAGTAGAACCCTTTCTTACAAAATAATTTAAAACAAAGCACCTTAAAACAGAGTGGATCTAGAATTAAAAACATTCACGTGTACTTAACAAAATCCTTATGTGTAGTTGCTGAAAATGGATTTATTTGTCTTGTTGAGTCAAATTAGCCATCTTTATTTATTTAAAACAAAACATTTGTATTGGTACCTTAAACATAATAATTTTAGGCATAGACAGATTGTTTCTGCTTTTGTTTTCTCTTATGAGTCTGTGCGTGTTAAACTGGCAAAATGTGATCTTGAAAGACATTTTTTAGAGCTGGAATTACCAGAGTGGCAATTTCAAGTACTTTTAGCTTTGGCAACAAGCTGTATATGTGTTTACTATGTACTAATCCAATGTGCATGGCTGCTCCTCCACATGTTTTTCTGTGGGTGTCTTCAGTGTGGAGTTTGTCCCGCGCTACATTAAGACGTCCGGTAACGCCACAGTGGATCACCTGTCCAAATACCTGGCTGTCAGACTGGCTCTAGAGGAGCTAAGAAGAAATGCAGAGGCCAGTCCTGTTAATGTGGAGGCAGCTTCAGAGAAACAGTACACCATCTACATCCCTACTGCTGGAAACCAGTTCACTGTGAGTACACACACATACCATGTTCATCTGTACTAAAATCAGCACTACTGTACTTGAACTCAAGCTCACCAATCTCAATCAATCTCATCAAATCTGAGAAATACCTAACCTTTCCTCCACTTGTGTTTCACTAGAGCAGCCGCTTCTACACCCTGAAATGTAGGCTTGAAAGTGTTCCTGAATACGTTAAGGGGACATGTTTAAAGCAAAACTCGTAGTTGCTCTTTATGATCTTGTCGAAAAAAACACAGAAGGAAGCAAACATTATCAGAAGGGTGTATAACGGTTCTGAAACTGTGACACATTATCCCTGGCTCTTGTCTTGTGGTTGTGTCTTCTGTTTCCCTCATGAATGCAGCGTTGTGTACTTCAGAGACATGCTGCAAGATACACAGGTGGAAGACCCACAACAAAGGTGTTTGTGTGTGATCATGTGTCTGAATTTCTTTCAGGGTTTGGTTCTTTGTAATGAGCATGCAACTCGTATGGCGGGCTCTTTATTATTATACATATTTTTAATTTTAAGAAAGCACTTTTTTTTGTTTTACAGTAGAAGCAAATACATGACTCTTTCCCAGCATTCTATTCAGCGGAATATTCAGATTCATAATTGTTCAAACCAGGAAGAGGGTTCACGAACATGACCCTGATTAGGTACAGACAATAAACACATAAAATGATGCACCAAAATAATATAAATAAATAAATAAATACAGTGAATTTGTACCAGAACAACAACATTATAACAACAAACAAGCATAAACTTGGAGAATATAAAGAATAAAGAATGGACAATCCCAGGGGGAGATTTGAAAAGGAGATGAAGTGTGAAAACCTCATGGATGTTCTACTCTGTTCACAGGTTCTGAACGGTTCCTTCTCCCTCGAGCTGGTCAGCGAAAAGTACTGGAAGGTGAACAAACCCATGGAGCTCTACTTTGCTCCGACTAAAGAACACAAGTAGACACACATACAACTCACACACACACTCATACACACAAACATACATACACACATACATCATTACCTACACACATTCAAACACCAGTAGGAAGTGAACATATGGACTCTGCTACATCTGCACACACAAACAAGATGAGAGGAATGTGTGTGTCTGAAGGAGATGCGAGGGGTTGGTGAAACCCTCTAAAGGACTCTTGTAAAAAGAAAAAAAACTGTTTTATATTCTCTGTATCTTTCTGTGTCTCTTTCTATCTTTCTCTCTGTAGAAGGTAGCAGATCAGTACAGCAGCCAGCAGGTACATTGAAGCGTTGGTGGGCTGTTGACAGTATTTGTAGAAAGCCTGGGTTCACAGTCTGATGTTTCCCAAGTAAAAACATTGTATTATACTGTATTTGTCTCTTTTACGCGATGTGATTTTGGTTTGTTCCAGACAAAAGTTGACTGTGAGTAACATGGTGAAACCCTGGTCCCAGATCTTATTGTGACAAACGTCCCAGGTGGCTAATCTGGCATCACCTGACTCCAACACTTTCTGAGATAAAGGACTGTATTGTCAAAATGGGACTGCAGCTTCGAAAATGGTTCAGTAGGATCCAAAATACACTAACCATCTATCAGTATGTATGGCCTGTAGTTTACCCTCTAAGAAAGTAATTTCAGGTTTTGTAGTTTCAAAAACTTGAATAGTTTTGACTATTCTGTTGTTACTCATCAGAACTTGACTTTCTTAGATCACATAACTGACAAGGGGCATCGAGAAAGAAGCTTCTGAACCATTAGCTGAATACTACGACATAAAATGTGCGATCCCACTTGATCCCACTTGACCCTTTTTATAGTGCAAGCATATCTGATTGCAGCTATATAGTGACATGAAGCTATAAAGATCTTTTTGTTTGTTTACAATAATGTTGTACGTGTTCTCTACAATTTGTTTTTCTATTTTATTTTGTTATATGCATCTTTCAAATAAAACTAGAGAACGGTGAAGGTTTGAAGAGCTGCTGTCTGGAGCCGAATCGCTATATTAGGGAATGAGGGAGAGTGTCACATGAACTGAGCATGAACTGTGATCCTACCAGTGTGGACCATCACTGGGGCTTGTGGGTCTAGTGTTAGTATATGGCGGCGGGGGTTTAGTGTACAGAGAATAATGGAGAAGCTTGTAGCTGTTGTCTTGATCTGTTGCCTGTAGAAACAATCTGTCCTCTAATATCTGTGGCTTGTTCTTTTATAAATGTCTTTTGTAACATGGAGAGGAAGAAGTGTGTTTGATTGGAGGCGGGTGGGGTGGGAGGACATTTTTGCAGCACCGTAGACCGTCAGACCAATCCAGTATTTACTCTCCCCACAAACGTACTTCTCTTGCTGTTCAATCAGCGCTGACTCATCGGTGGAAGGATCATTTTGGCGCCATCACAACCAACATGACAGCCAAACTGTCCTGTACAGCTCACACATGACATCACAGAATGCACGAGGTTACATTTCCGCTGTTTCAGACACTTGGTGGGGGCATGGTTACATGTTTTTAATACTTTGTGTTTCAGTCACCATGTAGCTAACAAAGTTCAAATAACAATAGAAACCCCGGAGAATATGTGAGACTAAGAGTGAATGTGAAAACAACCAGTTGTACTATAAATGTCCCTTTCTGTTGCATTCTTACGGCTTGATACATCTGATCTGATTGGTACATTGTCACAAGCACAAGAACCCGACAGGAAAAACCACCTCCATTACACCAAAATATACGCAACTTTTAAACTGGACGTTGCTTTTTCTGTTTGTGGGACAGAATTCACCTGTGGTCTGCAGGCAACGTCTTAGCTGCTGCTAATGGCCACTGGGGGGCAGCTAAAACAATCAGGACTGTGTTGGTGCATCAGCATCTCATATCAGGTGTGGAAGACTCCCTCAACACAGCCTAGCTGGACTCATGGATGTTAAGGGCTGATTTTCACTGCTGTTCCTAACATTGGATGTGTTAACGTCAGAAGCCTTGATTGTTGGGTGAAAAACCTGGAACTGTTTTCCTTTCTTGTCATCAGTGTCACATGTGATTTGGCAGTGCAGTTCCGATGTAACTCAGTTATTTGATCGAAGAGTCCTAACGGGTGCAGCATTCTTAAGATTAAGATTAAGATTTAAGATTTCCCTGTATTCAATTCAGTTCAGGAGAGGAAGGTCAATATTTGGTGAATGTACGACAATTTCTTCAAACTGGAAACTACCGAAAACCTTCACAGCTACTACTCCTCATCAGCCACATTATTTCTGACATCTTAAACGTTGTTTTGCTTTGTCAGGCTTTCATTTGGTTAAAAATGAACTGAACTCCTGTTTTGCCTGTTAATTTGACTACCTAATAAAGCCTATTGAGGAGTTGAACACAAGTGTAGGTGACTTACCATGAGGGACACCCCAACTTCAAGGATCACATCAGATTCTTTAGATTTAGAAAAAACACAAATCAAAGTGCCCTTGTGTGTCAACTGCTTCTGTCTCATTTGGTACCTGTGTGTCTGATAAGCGGTGTGTGTGTGTGTGGGACCTGTATACTGCATCTTTCTGTTTGGATAATAAACCTGAATGTGTGTTCAACATGGAGTACTGATGTTGTCATGGATTGTTTCATAAATCACAAACTATGACTGTCGATTACCTGTTAAATGATTGATATCTATATATCCAGTGTCACACTGTTAACATCCCATATTAAACTGTTATTTCATACAGAAAGCAGAGGGAGGGTCTAGGGAAAAAAAAAGACAATAGTTCAACTGAAATTAATCATCCTTTAAAATAATAAAGGGTTCATTCAAATCTCCCATAGGTTCCATGTGTACACACCAGTAGTGGAACTAAGTCCATTATAACAAAGTAATGTACAATCTTAGTTACTTGTACTTTATTCCCTTATTAGTAGCTTAATACTTAACACTCCACTATATTTTGAGGGCAAATATTTTCTTTTTCCTCTACATTTGCTAGTTTTAGGTACTTTTCAGGTCAGGATTTACAGTGACCTCATAACAGTGTATTAAGTAAGAGTCCTATCTATACAAAATTAAAATGCAGCATAGATGAAAGCACCCCAATAATAATCAAATAAGATATAAAGAATTGGGCAAGTTCTCTAGCTTCTGTTGCTTTAAGTACATTTTGATACGAACGACTTCTGTTCTTTAACTTCAGTAAGTGATCTGAATATGTTTTACACTACTGGTACATACAGTATATATACAGCTAACACAATACCTGTGTGTGCCTCAGGCCTATTTCTCCCTTCATAAATGTAATAAATGTCTATGTATCATTTATTACTAATGTGGGGTACCTCACACCAACAATTGCTTTATCTTAAATCCTTCTAATAGACATTTCTATAAATATTTATATTAGCAGATAGGTTGGAAGTGATGCATGGGATTTTTGCAATGAAGAACCTGATATTCACTTTGATAGTCAAAAGTGACATATTAATAAAATGCTGGAAGGATGGGTTCAGTTTAGAATTGCATATCAAACAGATTTTAGGTAAAAAGTATCAGGTCTTGGAGTGTGGTGGCGGACCCTGTTGAGATGCTGGTCTGATATGCATGCAATCCGGGTTGGACTCCGGCTCAGGACCTTTTCCCACAGGTCTTCCCCTCTGTCTACCTGTTTCACTCTGTCATCTACTGTCAAATAAAGTCATATGACCAAAAAATATCTTTGAAAAATATTGTTGTAACCCCCCCGGTCCTCTGCTAAACATGGCTAATTACCTGCTTAATACTACATATTATTGTCAATAAGTTTGCTTGTTACTAAATTTGTTTTTTGTTTGTTTATGTTTTGTTTTTAAGGAAATAGAGCAGGGAAGTAATCAGTCCATCTTCAGCTTGAGGGTTACATTTTGTTGTTTTATTCAGATATAAAAATCAACATAAAGCAGAATAACCCAAATGCCAGGCGACAAGTAGAAAAAAACAGTCAATAAACAAAGAGGTGGACATCAAAAAGATAAGAGGAAAAGAGTCACTCTGATCCCAGCATGCACTGGGTAAAAGGCAGGGGGACAGTCAGGACTGGTCACCAGTCTGTGACAGTCCATCCAAGGACAAGCTTTTCCATTTCCTCAACCTGGATGACTCAGAGGTTTCAGGAGGAGGAGGAGGAGGAGGAGTGATGGAGCATCCTAGCAGCACTGAGGCCGTTTGAAGGGAGAAAGGAGCTGCTTGGGACAGAGTGCGTCCGAGTGAAGCGTCTGAAATGTGTGTTTTCTCCGCATGGCTGGCAAACTGACAGTCTGAGGTGCCAGCACCCACCCTGCCTGGCTGCCAGCACTTCTGAATTCCAGAGGTGTGACTCAAAACTGTAAATGCAGAAAAGCACGAGGAAAAAAAAACTGCATGAGGGCACTCAGCTTTAGTATAAAAATAAACAGAAATCATGTCCAAGAACAGAAAGCTGCACTCTGGTGATTTCTGTCTAACGTCGCTCTGCAGATGGACTCTGGGGGGATCAGACGGTCTTCCTGGCTGTCAGAACTCTTACTATGGAGCCCACTCCTCCTACTGCGAGAGCCTGCGCACACACACACACACACACACACATTGGAGCCTGATATTAGATGAAGAGCACTGCAGCAAACAAAGTAGACAGAGCACATTTCTTGTGGTTTTCTCTCTCTTGTTATATTTGCAGGTGAGCTTACCCCAGGAGCACTACTAGCCTTCCTGTGCACATAATTACATTGAGATCATGTTCTTGTCATGTTTTTATGAATTTTACAAGTACATTTATCATGAAAGGCATTTTCCCTTTTTACCCACCTCCTGTAAAGGCATAACCAAGAACATTTTCCTGTTTTAAATCATGTTTGTACACTCTATATGTCATAAACAGAGAGTGCAAGTGCAATGAATTTAATGTTACATTTACCAACATGTGCTTACACACAGAAGCTTGAAGGGCAAAAAAATACTTTGAGAAGTTTTAATAGTAAATAGTATATATAAAAAATAATTGTAATAATAAATTGAACTTAGATTCTCTTTTTTATTAAGGAATAGTGATTCATTTAACACAAAGCATCATTTTAAACAAACCCTGCTCTACTATTTTACAAATAACGTACGGGATGAGAGGTGCAAGTTAATTCCAGCGCTGCAGAGAGGAAAAGTCCAGTATAGTGAGGAACACAGAGAGCTTTAGCTGACAGCACTGTATGAACTCTGGCCTTAGCTTTTAAGTAACAGGCTAAGGGTCCAACACTCTGGCTTTAAGTTCGAAGATCACCACCGACAATAAATCAAGCCTTTGGTGCAATATTTTAGATGATTTATTTTCTCTTCTTTCCTGAACTGATGAGTAGGGCGGGGAAGTCCCAGTCTGGAGAGATGGACTCATTGTCAAAACACAACCAGGGGCCAGTCAATGACCATTAATAAACAATAATTAGATTGCATGATTTGACAGGAAAAAGTGATTATTTGTCTATTGCAAGTGTTTAATGTAGTATATAATAAAGTGATTATAATTTTTGCATCGCTCCCCTCATTTTAATTGAGAAATCTATTAAAATAAGCATGTTATAGGGATTTGGAAAAAAAAAACTACAACTATGTTCCTGTCATCTATAGAATATGGTTAATCTACCTTGCAGCTCCATAATGTCTCATCAGAATGGGATGTTGAGACATTTTTGTCTTTAAAAAATATAGTAAAATTAATTTGGATATTGCACTAGTGTGTTGGCAATTTTGGATTCAAAGTTTAGGTAAATTATTCGGCCTTGATAATGATATTTATGAAAAAACTAAATGATCATGAAAAGAACCAGAACCCAGTCACAAGTGTTGCCTGGGTGATAGTGCACTGTCACTGCACATTTTATTTCCAACTACAAATAACTGGTCTAGCCTAATGAGCCACACTACATTAGTTTTAAATGTTTATAAGGGCTGCTGTATGACTTATGGCACCAAATCTCAGTAATTCAGTAAGGGGGTAAAATATTTCAGAACCTTAAATAATGCTGCCTCAGGCAAGATGCTTTCACAGTGTAGTAATTTGCAGTTAATTACCAATTGATTGCCTGTCTTATAGCTTTGATGGGACAGTTAAAATATCGATGAGAATACAAACATGTTTTTACATGAGGTCCACTGTCTCTGTCGAAAAGAACAATGAACACATCTCACATGAGACTTTCCAAACTTAATTTCATTCAGACTTTAAACAAGCTTTATTCTCAGGATGAGTTAGTGCCTACCTTTTCGTGCCACTGCAGCAGCACGGCGCTGCTGTTGTCCGAGGGCTTCTCGAAGCCTTTGTAGATGTACTTCATCAGCAGGTCCACTCCTGCTTTGTCCAGCGAGGCCACAGCCTTCTCTATGTCACTGCTCTTAAAACTGCTCAGTACTCTGACCACCAACAGCTCTGCTCGTTCCTGCACACAACACGCAGATTAGATTAAATTAGAACATCATTTCATGGCATAAAAACTGAAATAACTGACATTACCAGCATCAACACTGGGGTCGCTAAACTTGGAATGACAACAACCAGGGATAGAAAAGGTAAACATTTCTGATGCTATAATATTATTTACCATACGTGATCCAAAATGAAGATGGAAAACTAAGTACCTTTTTGATGAATGTCATACTTGTTTCATTCTCGTAATGTGGATTGCTTTGTCTTTGCTATATGATAAAGGCTGTTTGCTACTTTCTTCCTCTTTTGTTTTTTTTTCTCTACTTCCTGTCTTTGCTTAAGCACAGAGCAAATAAAGCTCACACTAAATGAGAACATATGCTAACAGCACAGTTCAGGGTAAGGTTCAACTCAGCTCTGTGGTTGTTTCCACGAATACTGAACACTTAAATTCTTCCTGTCACATTTCTGATAGTCCTTTAGAAAACTAAATCTTGACTTTATTTAGGATATTAACCATTGGCTCTTTTGATTGACAGGCAGGACTGTGGTAGAGCAGTTTGCATCAGAGCCTGACACTGTTCAACAAACAGCAGAGGAGTCAACCATCATTAGGCAAGGGAGGCGTAGAAAATAAAGATTATTTTACCTGTCAGTTAGTCTTTATATTTATTGTTTCATCAAATCTAATATCCTCAAATATCTTGTTTTGTTCACAACTGAAATATATTCAGTTTACTGTCACAGAGTAAATAAACCAGAAGATATTTACATTTGAGAAATTTCAGAGAAATTACTCATTGATTGATTCTCAAAATAAGTGGCAATTCAATTTAACAGTTAGCAGCTAAATGATTGATCATTGTAGCATTAGTTTGTGAAGAACTGCCTCGTAAAGAAAAGCCTCGCATTTGGCATTATGATGTTTCAAACCACGTGTGACAATATTTGGATTGGAGGGTGGAGAAGAAGAGGAAGGCACTTATTATCAGTGAACAAAAGTGCTTCCTAACTATTTTTTAAGCTTTTGTTTTTAGCTTACAGTTAAACTAATTAGGAAACACTTTACTGAGATTATAGATCAACTCACAATTACACAAATTTTCTCACAGCCTTGTAAACAGGGGCTCTTTCCCTTTCTGGTCATTAGAAAGAATGCAGGTTTGAGGAATTTCCACATGGGCTTTACTTTCCAGACCTGGAGATCGCCCCTAGGCCAAAAAATACTTGGAGCCAAAAACGAAATACATTACTGCTGGAACATCCTGCAAGGCAGACATACCTTGGCATTCTGGTTCTTGGTGCTGGTAGGAGGATTTTTGAGAACGGCTTGGAGAGCGGCATTCATGTTCCCCCTGAAAAACTATAGTCAAGGACCACACACACCCACAGGACAGAGAAACGTGTGTAGAACAACTTTGCCCCTGAATGCTTTGATTTCTTCATTTAATGCATCCAAGTTTCCAATTAACACTCTAAGGATCTCTCTAACACCATGTACCCTACAGCGTGCTGAATCAAGGCATTATTCTCCCCATCACAACAACTTCAATTAGCTATGCACTTGTCATTTTATTGCTGGATTAACTAACATTTTTGTCACATGCTGTATTTTCAATGGGCAAAAAATAAATAAAATAAAAATGGGAGCACAGGTAGCAACATTAGAACTTCTGTGGGAAGAGGCAAACAGATATAACATAGGACCTCAAACAGACTGTTAAGATGACACTGAAGTTCAGTCTGATCCCCTCACTAGAGGATCTGATCATGCACAGTAATCCACGTATCAAACGTTTTTTTAATGATCTGATTTTAATAATCTTTAGCCTCTCTGAGAAATCTACTCGAGACTGGACCTAGTCTACATGGTCTACATATGAAGAAATAAAAAAAAAACGGTCAAATCTGCCTTTAATTAAGTTTTTATACACATAGACAAATTTCATAAATCTTAAAATGTGCCTCAGACAGCAGTATGACTCTACCTAATGTCTATTACTGTTTCATAGCATGGAGTGTCAAAAACTGGTTGCTCAGCATGTAGCCTAAACTATGGTTCCCTTAGGTATCCCCTTAAACAACGAATTGAGAGCTGCAAAAATCAGAGGCCAACTTCAGCCTTGCCAAATATTAGGTTAAGATGGAGTGTTGGTTTTAACAGGGAGGGAAATGACTATGACATCAATGAAATGCAAAATGTGACAAAAGTCGTTTTCGACTAGTTTGCCTTTTTTTGCAGCTCTTGTTCTCTCTATATATAAAGAAATGAAACTATGCGTGCTATTTAAAGCACTGAAGTACCACCGAACATATTGGTGAGAAAGTATCCAGATCACTTGCTGATGTAAAAATGCAACAACACTGCAGGATTACTCTACAAGTACTCTAGTACTCTACAAGTCCTGCATTCAAAACTCATACAAAGGCACACCAAGTTTTTGCATCCAAATGGACAAATTTACTTGTTGCGCAAGATGGTCCCACTCAGACTGGTGCATATGTGGAAATACTCAATGAAAAGAGTATTTTATTAAAGTGTCTAAAAATTGTATTTAAGTACAGAAATGCAATGAATGTACTTAGTTGCATTCCAGCAATGCTAAAACCTGTCAAATCCTGTTACTGACCACACCCTACTGATCTGAACCCGGAAACGCTGCTTAGACAGTTAACATCGCATATATCCTGCCAAATGCACACATCAACCCCGACAAAAATGTAACCAATTTCTCATATACATGGCATTCAAATAATATACTATTACATATATTTGGAGCATATCAAAATATAACGTGAGCGTTCTCGTCCTCAGCTGTATGGCAGGTGAGCCCAACAGTAAAGTGTGAGCCTCTGAGCCCTGACACCAGCCGCTGCTCTGTCCGACTCAGCAATACACTGAACAAACCCACACATAACATTACTCAGGTAAAAGGATACTGTCTGAGCAAACCGTCCACTTCTGATTCGTCCGGACCGCACTGGTTATCTCCTCCGTCATCTTCGTCCACAAACTTATTCTCGTCGTACTCATCAACGTCTACTTTTCTAAACCGATCGGAAGCCGTGCTTTTAGACATTTTCGACACGGCAATAAGACTGTTCAATGCAAAACGAACAAATAGTAGCGACTCAACTCCACTATCCAATGGTTTCCAGCCAGCCTACCACTTCCTTACTCCCTCGCTTCCTCTTCTTTCTCTTCTTCTTCTGTGGAATAATTGGTTGCGCACAGCCGGATTAGCGCCCCCTGATGGACTGGAATAGAACATGTGTGTAAAACGTCTTCCGAAGTTAATTTGAGTAATACGTTGATAACAAAAGTTATTAGAATTAGAGAGAATTAGAGTTATTAGAATACCCACAATCTTGAAAAAAAAG
Source organism: Hypoplectrus providencianus (assembly GCA_028566105.1). Taxonomy (NCBI): domain Eukaryota; kingdom Metazoa; phylum Chordata; class Actinopteri; order Perciformes; family Serranidae; genus Hypoplectrus; species Hypoplectrus providencianus. Next base: position 23,394,311 of record JAOWBC010000115.1, read on the forward strand.
AAAAAAGAAAAAAGAAAGACCTTGTTTTAAGATTTTTTACATTATATTTAAATGAGACAATCCTTTTTTTTTTTCTTCTTACAATATTGCCATATTATAAGACATAAAAACGGGGTCTCTCTTCTTCTTCTGTATCATATTGTTACAGCTAAATTACAAATTTCTGGGCCAAAATTGCACCTTTCTGCTAAAATTTTTCATCTGAGAACATGCTAATGATTCTTATCAAATGTTATGGGTTGCCTTTAACAGGTGTGTAATGTAAGGATTTATTTAACAGAAATCTGATAATTATTGAAACTGGTTCTATTTACATAAAGTTATGACAATGGAGGTCCACTAGAGGGCAAAACAGAGTAATTGGCATCACTATCATTGTTTTCTGCAAATGTAAATGTTTCATATTAGAAGAGCAATAATTCACATTTGAAATGAAAACAGTTTTGTACTACAGTGACTGAATATTACAAAAGAAAGTCTTAACAAAGTGATGCTATATGTGATAAGCAATTGCTGGAAGTGTATGGCGCTTGTTGAATCTGGTTCAAATTCAGATGTGGTGTGACTGTTATGTAAGCCCAGGATGGCAAGGCTTGTCTATCAAATTTAATAGTGTACAATTGCAATAATGTCTGCATTCAAAACACATCTTTGAGTATGGCACAAATAAATTGGATGTGACTAGTGACTTAATTTTTACATGGCACAATTATAACAGTTGCTGGAGACCACCAGACTAAAATTACTTTACTACATGTTGCATATTTGTAACAAACATTACAGCAGCTCAACCATTCCCTCCTGCCTGGTTTCATGTCTTCCATGTTTATTTTTGCTTGTTTCTTCTCATTCATGTCTGCTACACAAGTTGGGTGTTTTGTCTACTCTACAAGTTGTATTCATGAACTCATTTATTTTTTTGTTGTTGCGTGAGCTACATTTATCTCCTACTCTATTCATCACCCAAGTAGTGTTTTTTTTTTTGCAGATTATGTCTCAGGAAACACAGCATCAGATGTAAAAAAAGAAGGTTTTTATTTGCAAATCAGAATTATATTGACAAAGGTCTTCAGTATATTATTCAAATGACGTATAAAAGCCAAAGTATGATGTCAGTATATAGTCTATTGTCAACAAATTGATACATGACAAAAAAGATATAACTGCAATGATAAAACTTCTTTGAAAAAGCAATACAAACAGGATAAATCAAATTATATTCATGCATTTCAATAAAAAGTGCTTAAGATTTATACAGTTTAAATGGTATGTAGTAACTATTTTTGACCAAGCGCTGTTAGAACTGTTGCAGTATGAGAAGAGAAAAGTGAGTCTACTTAAAGAATACACTTGTTATCCGTGTCATCTATGCAAATCCAGGACGACTCACTTTCAGCAGTGTAAAACCTCATGAAACCTTGCAGTGATGTGTGTAAACATGTAAGTAAGAGTGGCCCGAGAGTTTAAAGGTTGCAGTGGGACAGGAGGTTCTAGAAAACTTTCTGTTAGTTTAAGTAAAGATCTTGAATGTCCGGCCATCAAGTGGTGATACCATCAGCCGTGCTGAGCCTGGAGAGTGGAGAGGTCGCCATTTGTTTCTCCAGATGACAGTGCAGAGCCGCGACACCATCAGGATGCATGCTAACACCAGCAGCACAACTGATTGGACACAAAACAAAGAAATGAAACAGTGTGTTATTAGTCAGCCTCCAGAACCTGAAGGGACAGTTTCGGTTTTAAGACAATATGTTGTATTAAACATTTGCCAGTAGTGTGGTTGATCATGCTGGACATGCTATCATTGTATTTACTGGCTACTCAAGAAACAAAACAGTGCCAAGTGAAATTGGTTTCTGATGTGCACGAGGAGCATTGTTTTGTGATGGAATGGTTGACCATGAACCTGCTAGCTAGCTAGCTGGAACCATCCATAATCAGAACCAGCCAGGAGTCCAAGTTAGCTAATAGCTTTACATCCACTACAGTACTTAAAAGTATTCTAGAGCACTTAATGTCCAAAAAACAGACCCATCCCTTTTTGTCAGCATCTGCATTGTGAAATGGGAGCATTGGGAAAGCAACACAAACCAACTTTTATACCAATATAATTACAGTATATTCAGATGCAAACTGTATTCAGTTGCACTTGATACAACTGTCAGAAAATTACACAGAATTATTGTGAGCGCCTCATATTTTCTGTTCATAAATGTTCATATAGTGGACATGTCAGATGAAAAGCAACACTTTTTCTGCTTGCTACACTCTGCTATGTAAATGGAAGTAGGATGGTTTAGATTTCCAGCTGTGGCAGCAGTTAAGTTAAACTCACCCATAAACACAGTGTTGGGAGTGGGATCATCCGGGTCAAAATGTTTTAGGACGTTCCCAACCAGAGCCACGATCACCACGGGGTACACTGTCAGGATGTTTCGCACCCAGCGGTCCACAACCCAGTTCTCAAGGATGAACCTGCTCACACAGAAGGAGCCATCCTCAGCATTGTCACAGCTAAAAACTATCCGTCTCTCCTCTTTTGAAACAGCCATCATTTGTCCAGTCAAAGCTTACCATGTCACCACCTCTGCAAACAGGAGGCACAGAGAAGCTGTTGCTGCCGTGCTTCTGTCCACACCCCACAGCTGGAGAACAAGTGCAAGGTTGATCAGGGTAGCGATGGAAGTCCATGTGGTGTAGACAGCCAAACCATTCTGGACCTGAACATGTGAGCACAAATATGACATTATACACACAGGTCATTCATAAAAAGTACAGAATGATCAGATGACACAGAATAGCGACTAAACACACAGTCTGCCAGCACTCTGTCCATACACACACACATTCTGCCGTACCAGTACTCTGAGACAGCACAGGTCTTTGCGATGGTATGTCTGTAACCAGAGTCCATAGTAATCTGTGGCAAAGCAAACGGCGGCCAGGGCGCTGTAGTTGGTCAGTGCTACCAGGATTAATACAACCAGAGCAGCAAGCATCATCCTGCAAGGCAGAAAGTGAGAAACAGAGGGGCAGCAGTCTGAATGCTGTTTTGTTACAAGTGCATATTTTGGAGAAAGCTCATAAAGTTCATTCTTCTTGAAGTAATAGTGGAGTACCATATAAGGTCTTGATATGGTCAGTCATACGTTCATTAGATAAACTGCTTTTTCATGGATTCTCCAACCACATAAGGTATGAAAGTATTAAGATTAACTTTTTTGCAAGTAATACAGATTTTATGAACTTAAAACACAATCGGAATCATTGAAAGAAAATAAATACTATCTACATTATTTAATCAAATCATAAGAACTAAACTAACTAAAAACACATTATCTCATTTTCCTGCAGATTGCAGGATTTTAGTTGCCAATGCTTTCACATTACTGAGATTTTTGGCATCATTGTCTTTACCATGTTAGTGAGTGATACTTCGTTTGTTTTTTATTTATTGGACATTAACTTAACAATGTGTCCTTTCAGAAACTGTTTTTGTTGTTTAAAGTTGTTCCACTGTTACTATTAAGTCATTTTAGAGTTGAATTTAAATGTTGTGTAAATGTTTTAATTCAATGTGTTTTTAAATGTCATTGTGTAATTCTGTGAGCTTTATGAAATGATATCTTTTTTCAGGTGACTCCCTCTGAACCCTACACAACATAATGTGACTTTAAACAGTCCCCAAAAATATGACTATCCTAAAAATAAACTGTAAAAACAGTCATTTTCGTAGACATTTTAACTTTTCAACAGTTCTTCAATGGATCATTGGTTACAAAGGTTTCATTGAAAAAGTTACCCAAAAGATGCTTAAAATTGTGATATCTATGAAAATCACTTTATCCTACACGTCTCATCTCTCTACATCATAAAAAAATGAACCATTTGGAATAACTGCATCCCATTCAAAACATTTAACTCTGCGTTCCTCAGAGACACTGAGGCCATGATTGATTCTGCTGAGATGAACAGTGACAAATATTCACTAAAGATCAGACAGCATCATTTAAAAATATATTCATTTGGGACATGTTTTTGAGTTGTTACAACTTCTAGCCCTGACCTTGCTGATTCTATAGAGGTGCAGGGCTTATGTACCTATATTACATATCAATTTATATATAGAAGTGAAATTCAAGACCATAGTGAGTAAAATCTTAAAAGAGCTGAATACGCCCTAAAACAGATTGAGGTTCAGACTGATAAAGGCCATTTTCATCACAAATATTCATGTAATTTGTTCTTTTCATACCTAAATGCTTGCACCGGCTTCAATCCTGATTCATTGGTTGTATCTCCCTACCTGAATTAAGACATAGGTTTATGTTTCCTTATTATAATAATAATTTAATAATAAATAAGATTTATATAGTGCTTTTAAAGATACTCAAGACTCTAAATATAATTTCTAGTCCCCCGCATACTACAAGCCCTCCCTTCACTCATACATTGCAAGGTGACTTTTTTGTTATGTTTTCATTGTTGCTGTTGATTTTCTGTAAAAATAAATCAAGTAGTAAAGAGAAGTAGGAGACGTACTCTCTGTCCCAGAGCAGCAACCATATCATGTTCAGCACCAAGTTGGACAGCCAGCAAAAATAGAAGGAGTATGGCAGCAGAGATTGGGCCCAGGATCTGTTCACATGGAGAGAGAGATCACTTTCATCTGCATGTTGCTGCGACTAAAATTCCTATCAGACTGTGTTAATCTGCTCAAGTAAATATTTAGTGTGCTTATTCTGATGTGAGCTTACCCCCTGAATACATATGTAGTGATGTACATAACCATCAGGGTGAGCCACGTGTAGATAACACCCCAGATAGAGAAGGTCCAGCCGGCTGGAGTGACGCCGGTCTCATAGCGGCCAGACACATTACCTGTACTGGAATGGAAAGGGCCTGGAACACAACGGAGACATTTAGTCATGGTGAAGAGATCAGAGCTATGTGCAGGCCAGTCAGGTTCTATTACAGCAAACTGAAAATTATTTCTTTGTGAATCTATCTTTGTGCGCAGAGGCCTTTTCATGCTGAAATAGTAAAGGTTAAAACACAAGCTGCTGCTTTAAGGTCACAGTGGGATAAAGAGGCCTGTGAGAGCGAATGAAATGAGTCCCATCTGCAGCATGTTTGGGAATATTTCCTACAGAGACTGTTCTGACTGATGCATTCTTTTAGGTTCTGTTAGACAAATGCGTTTTCATGTTTGAAATACTTTTTTTTCTCAAATGTTAGTGTGTTTCTGGATTCCTGGATAAATGAAGCTCTTTGCTGAATGAACAGTTATTACTCACATCTTCTAAGAAATTCAATGGAACATCTTTGCTGGAGCTACTAGTTACTTCTATATGACAGGAACCCAAACTTTATACTGTCTGTTTTGTTTGCAAGGAACATAATCAAAAAGTGATCAAAACCACTTATCCTTAATAAAGTATATGTTAAGACCAAACTGCTTGTAATTATGTGGCTATGGCAGAAATAAATAAATAATTATAACTTGGCACTCCAATAAGAGGTAATGATGTAGAGCCTTCAATAAATATGGAGATAGAGATAAAAGGCAAAGAAAATCACCAAAACCATCACTTTAGACAGTCAGAGCCTGGGTTTGGGTGTTTACGCCACACCCTACCGAGTCATCTCATCATTTCTTTTTTTAAAGTTAGGCTATTTAACCCTCTCCGGGACACAGAAGTAAAAAGTAGATCCAGAATTTTTTTTTTCGCGATTTCTGTTGACAAAGATGTTTCTCTTCCTCTTTTTTATTATTGCTGTGGGCGCTATTAACTCCTGTTGGATGGAATTAAGATGGGAATTTTAATGCCACCTACGTAGGAAACCTTTTCTTTAATTCGGTCATTTGGGGGGAACCGAACATTTAACCCTTGTGGAGACATTTAAGTCTTCTTGAAACAAAAGGCTAGCTCTATAAATAAAACGTTTTTTCCTTCCCTGTTTTGTAAACACAGCGTATAACGTTAACATGCTACATTCACTTACATAAGGACGGTGCTGGAAATTATTTCTCATCGTTTTGTGTAACAGCTAATGAGTTACCATGCATACATCGTTAACTGGGAGTCTCCCAACCATTAAAAACAGTTTCGTAACCAGTAAAAACAAGGTTGGATAACACCAGGAGAACAAACATATTATATAGCGCACTAAATTATAACAAAATAAACGCGGAACAAACAATGAACTTTGAACGCGACTTCGCGGAAAGGATTTTTTTTTTTTTTACACAATACCACAATAAAAAATAAAAAATAAAAACACATTAAAGTGACTGAAAATGCATGTAACTCACCTCTGCCTGCTCCAGCCAAAGCGTTTACAATCAACACGGCAACAAAAACCACCGTACAGAAGATAATAACTACAATTCGAGGCAAACTGTTGTCCTTCATGTTGGCGGCTGTGAGTGGTCTGTAGCTCTGCTGCTGCTAGCTGTCACAGACCGTCATCAGGGCGGAGAGAAACACGCGCACGTTGACCAACGGATGCCTTCACGTGCGCAATGTAAACGCCCACAGCTGTTGTAAAAGACGAAGTGCTGAGTTTTCACCCTAAGTCAGACTTTGCTCATTTGATACGGTAACAAAGTAACTGAACCTAATGGCATTAGAAGTGCTTTCTTCCTTGCCATATGAGGTTTGTATGTAGATGTGAGACGCATTTGAGGGGTAATGGCGTCCTCTACAGGTATATAATCAAAAAACAGAAGGCACCACTGACATTATTTTACACTGTAGGTAAATCTGCGTTCAAAAACTATTCACTTTAGTTTCAACGTACCCATGTTGGTTAACACTGCAACACATAATAACTTCACTGACACATAAATCAATTTCAGGCAGTATGACCAGTCACATAGACTGTAAAAATAAGATCAGACAGACATTAGTCATCATTAGTCTGTTAAGGCTGTTAAAAGTAATCTATAGTACCGGTAAGTGCCTTGACACTGACTAGTTTCAGGACCATTTGAGTCCCACTGTTTATTGGGGAAAAAAAAAAAACTATTCCAAACTTTTTATGCACTATCTTTGTCTCATGTTCAACACCACAAGCTATTTGAGAATGTTGCTATACAGACAATAACATTGCCTCTGGTTTTCTGAGCTATTGGTCACAATCTTATTTATTAACATAGACAAAGATGCATTTGTTTTGATTGAAAACTACTAAATTATACTAATCATATTTGACTATGTTTAGCACATATTTTAAACATATGTTTGGGATTCTTTGACAAGGAGTGTTGTAGAATTCCTGAATTTCCCCCATGGGGGGTCAATAAAGGAATATGTTGTCTTGACTGCAGTAATCAGAAGGAGTAAACCTACTGGGCTTTCTGTTTCTTTTAGGGGAAACTTCCAACTTACAATCTTTACCAATAATATTAAAACACTGTTGGAAAGATGGGGTTTAATTAATTATCTGGTGTTCTCTTTGAATGTGAGTGTAAATTATAAAAAAAAACCCTCCCAATCAGTTTAAATGAAGTTTGGGGGGATTTCCCCTTAAACTGTCAAAGTATAGTTGGTGTCATGACATTTTAAAAATGAGTACACTGAGCAATGAGTGACTGAATCATTTCCAACAGCTAATGACTTTCTGTTGGAGAATTTCTCTCTTGTGACAATCTCAAAATGGTCTTTTATTTTGGAGGAAAAGAACACTCTGCAGTGTGGTTTAAGATGTTAAAGACAGCTGAGGAATGTTTTTGGATGAAACTCAGCAATAAAAATTCCACACATCTGTTGCAGTTTTAGGGAAGGTTCAGGTTCAGATACATGTGGAAAGACACTCGAGTGTTTACACAAACCCATCACTTCTCCCTTTCACTTATCATGTTAAGTGATTAATAAAAACAGGCTAACAGACTTCTGGTTAGGGATCCTGTTGTCTTGGACGCACGCCTACACATGGCTTTTAGTAGTAATTTATTACTGGCTTGATTCTGCACATGGGATTTGTTGACTATAAGAAAACAGAGTACTATAAGAACTTTTATGGCCATGTCTAACACGTGATATTTACACATTACATACATTAACTGCAGCAGTATCTGATGTGTCAATTCTCATGAGGTTTTCTTGATAGATCCACTAAATCCAAAGGTGATGTGTGTAAGTGTGTGTTTGTTAAGAGGCCTGTGGTTGGCAGTCCTGAATGTCTGCACTGCTGCTTTCATAGTCTTTGTGTAAATCCAGTGCTCCATACAGGCTCTCCAGTACAGCCAGTACTCTGCTCTGGACTGAATCCACCTGCTCCACTGGGCAGTACTCATCTAGACTGGACCTGAAAACACACATCAGCAAACACTTGTCACATGTAATATGTTTTTACAAGATCGGCCTACATTGCATTGAATTCAGTCTTTTCCATGTGTACATCTCTAAGTCTGCGTGGCTGGAATTTACCTGGACATAGTTACCAGTGTGGGTTTGGGTAGAGCCTTCAGAAACATCTGTACAGCTGAGATGAGCCTGTCGATCTCCTCATCAGTGCTGATGTGGTGAGGCAGCTCCACGGAGTCGCACGTTAACCCTGCTTGATGGACCTGAGAGAGGACAGGGACAGAGAGCAACAGGGTTGAAGCAGGCAAGGAGTGACAAAAACTTAAGATGGGAAAGCAGGTAAAAAGAACAAGAGTTAGAATGGAAGAAATGAGAAAATAGATCAGGTAAAAGCCTCTAAAAATAGAGTGTGAATAAAACAATGCCCCAGTCTGAAATCTGCCATCTTCCATTAAATTTAATTATTTATGCCTTTACTTTGAAAGGCATTGTACCATCATCATAATGAAATAATTTATGAATGTCACATTAAATGGAAAGTTGTAGGTGCACCCTTTTAAATGAGCAGCTATATAGCCCTGTTGCAAATTTAAAGGTCTGTATCAGGCAAATTCCATGTGAACAAGGAGCAGCAACAACAATGACGGCTCCTCCTACAATTATGGTATCACATGATGATAAACACCTGTTAGAATAATAGAGTATAATAATAATATAACAGCACCTGTTGTAGATGTGGTACATTAACTTGTCTGTGCATTAACATTCTTACCATTTCATAGTCAGGACACACATTTCTTGACTTCAGACTGGAAACCAGTTGGGCTAATGAAGCCATGCTGGAAACAGAAAGGAGAAGAAAAAGAAGATAATATATTCTATTCTATTCATCTACTGATTGTGAATATTTTTGCATACTGGGGAGTCATTCATACCACGCACAAAATCTGATGATGCAAATTATGTCAGATGTTTCTATTTACTTTCACTACTGAGTGTGTATTCCATTACTTAATCATCTCATCACACACACGTGCCACCAACACAGGTGTTTATGCTTTGTCTGACATGTTAGACCTGTTTGTAGGACTGTGTGGGTGTGCACACATTGAACGATAAGACATTTCTTTCTTTCTGTGACTGACTGGCCTGCTGTCTACTGTGTAACTCTTGCTGAGGAGCGAGAACTGCTGATGGATTGATTCACTTATTCACTACTTAATATAATATAATGGACCCTCAGTAGTATACTTACAAAAAATTAATTGGTGTAACTTCCTGTGGCATTGTTGTTACTTTTGCTTTTCTTTCCCATTAAAATGTTTTTTTATCTGACTCAAAGTCTGTACACTCAACCACAGAAAGCAATAACTGCTTTCACATGTGGAGTACAATTACAATGTTGAGTAATCTGGACAAGAAATGTTTGAATAAAGTGGATTGTGCATTTAAAAGAACCATGCACTTCAGTGCAGAGGATGCATAACAGACTTTTTTCTCCTGTTAGATCTTTACCCAGGGTTGCTGGCCCAGCGTGTTACCGTCTCCTCCCCATCATCCTCTAACAGATCAGCAAATGCCGCTTCCAAGTCTTCTAACTGATGCACACGGTGATCCACACACTCATCAAGCTCCTCCTGCACACACAGACACACATTCATTAGTTTTGTTCATGTAAATTATGTTCTCTCATTATGCTCTCCTGTGTATAATTCTTCACAGTGCAAATTAGCATAATCATTTAAAATGATCAAACAGAACAAATAGCTAAAGTTATACTTTTTCTTCTGTAATGTCAAGATAGATGTCTGAGTAAACATATATAGTTTATGTGAAATTAAGTAAGATAAATAGATACATTTTGATTTTACTCTCAGAGGATAGCATTTATACTCTGAAATTATATCAAATTCCACTCACAATGTTAGAAAGAAATTTGGCAGCATCTGAGAGTTCATAAAACACAAAGCAGAGATCTAAAAAATCAGGTGTGGTCAGGGCTAGCACCTGAATGCCAGGGCTTGGATTCATTCTGTCTTGTTTTCAGCTGAGTGGCATGTCATAAGCAAAAGAACGACTGAGTGGGTGAGACTTTTCTCAGGGTTGCATTGTCTGCAACAAACTCCTTCCACAACCTTGAATGACAGGGATTTTTTTTGTGGTAGATGGGAAGTAAGGAGTTTTCAGGGGAGAGCAGTAGAAAAGGGATTACCAATCGGTGTCCTTGCTCAGTGGACTTGCACTGGTTGATTCGCAATTTGATCTAAACACAATGAGGGGTGACGAACTGGGACAAACAGCAAATAAAGGAGCCAGTCCACCTCAGCAGACCCACCTATTGTTGTTCAGAGGGTGAGACGAGGAAGTGCTCAGCCCGGAACAGCCTTCTAACGACCAAATCCAAATGAAAACTCAAGACAAAAATAACTCAGAAGCGTCATAAGTGCCTGTACTGCTGGTTTTCTATTTAATGTCTCTTATAAGGTTTTAAGTGAAAATCCTTCCCCTTTTTAATTTCAACAACAAAGAATGGGATTCTGTAATTCCTCACACTTGACGTAGCAAATTTGGAGATTCTTCTTAAATATCTGTTTGCAAGTGCTGCTGTTAGAAATGAAAAATCACTCACTCACTCTATCGTCCTGCTGAGTGTGCATGTATCAGAGGATGGCATGGCCACTGTGTAATTTTTGGTTAAAGACTGACCTCATCGGCATCAGGGCTCGGTCCTCTGAAGCTGTAGAGCTCCTTTAGGATGGAGTACTCCTCCTTGGCACAGACAGACAACATGGAGCAGAGGTCGAACTTAAAGACACATGTTTTCAGCAGAGGGGAAGTACATGGACATAGTTTATTGGTACATTTGTTGTACTTCAGACTATTCCTGCTCTCCTTTCTGGCTAAATGGGATAAACAGGTGAAAGATGTGGTCTCTACTGTTGTAAAATTGGCTGAATTTTGCCAATATAATAAACAACAAAGACTTTTCTGTCACTTTGAAGGTGCGACTGTATAAGGTTTCAACCCTGTGTTTATGATTTGTGTGGTAGCAACCCCTTTGTTTCTGTATTGGATAAAGAATTGTTACCTTAAAAGCCCTGTGGACTCTTTACTTTCTGGATATGATGAATTTCCTGTAGAGACCAGGATAATTCCAAACTCTACTCTAACTGGAACTTCCTGTTTTTCATGAAGGCACCATCTGAGCGGTGGTTCCAATCAAGCATATTAAACAAAAATAATAAGTTAAGAAATTCTCTGCATTAAAAAATGTTTGATTGAATACATGTTTCTGGTTAAAGCTTGAGAAAAGCAATCACATGTGCTGAAAGGAGCTACGACGGAGCTAGAATCTGAGGTTTAAAAGCACATGTACCTGTGTGTATAATTCCTTGAAGGGATTCTTACATGAGAAGAAATCCAAATCAATGTCCAAGATGTACGGCTCTGTCTCACTTAGAAATGCAGATATTCTCCTAACAACATAACTGGTGGATCCTTCTTCGTCCTCAACACCCATGCTTGTCCTTTTGCTGCCCTCTGCTGGCTGCAGTGTGTCGGTGCATGTGAGGTGGGACTCAGAGCAGCTGGCTTCCCCCGCGTTGTGACACTCTGTTCGGGGCCTCTTAGCAAACCATCTTTCCGTGTCCTCTTCAGGTTTCTTTTCTGAAATGTCACACAGAAAAGCAGAAAACAGTGTTAAGTGGAAATGTGTCAATCCACAATTATTATAGTTATAATCAGAAATGATCAAAAATCTAAATAAATAAAATACAAGGAAATTAAGTGTGGATATGTGAAACCACGAGGTTAGGGTTATTTCTGTGGAGGTGTTCAGAAGGAATGAATGATGATTTATAATGATGTATGCTTATAATATAATTCCTTCTGCATTTTCTCATCATGCCTTGAATATGCCTGAAACTGACTATAATTCAAATGTTGCTAAACTCAGAACAAGATATCCCTTTATTTCAACTGCGACCAGCCAAACTCAAACCAACCGATACAGAAATCTGTTGATGGCAAATCTCATGGTAAAATTGGTTGACAAAATAGGTTTTCACAGTCTTGACTACACTCTTGCCAATTTGGGGGTTGACTGACTTTTTGTTAGTATATTTAACAGCCTGTTATTTCTAAGATTTTTTTTTTGTTAGACTTGGCATTTGCTGCACGGCTTTGCAGGGCTGATAAAGAAGTTTTTCATTATGTATTAAGCAGCTGTGAGAAACAATAACTGTAATACACATACGTATACGTATACATTTATAAATCAAGGCAGACTGATTAAATATCATGTTTGAGCCTCACCACAGCCTCAGCTGACTCAACTTAAGAATGAGGCCAGAGTCGTGTTAGGTTGAGGCCCTTCGAGGCCACAAGACGGACAGACAACGTTATTAGAATAACCAATAACGCTCAGTGTTCATACAGGCATCAGAAATAGACACTGGACCCTTTCATTAAAGCGAAGGAAATAAAGCTGTATACTGATGTAAACTATTCTTATAACTATACATATTTGTTAAAAATATGCAGATATTTCTGCGTTTTGTTCAGCAATATAAATTCTACTGGGTGCTATAATTTAATGTATTCAGACAGCATTCATGTTTTGCAGATACAAGGTAAAATTCAGCACCTGGATTCAATGCAGACAGCTCTAAACTCCCTAGATTACCTGAAAGTTAGTGTTGACAGTGAGGAAATGACAATGCCATGTTGTTCTGGCTCAAAGTTTAGGGTTGGTGCGCGTGGTCATGGAGTGGCTGTGTTCAGGCACAAAGACAAAATGGGAAAAAAAACTAGCTGCCAATGTTGCTATTTTGTCTGCTCTATCTTATCTCTTGCTGTTGGTCTGTTGCTCTTCTGACTGTGAAGTACATTCATTCATTATGCTTAACCACTTATCCCAATTTGTGTAGCGGTGGCTGGAGCCAGTCCCAGCTGACACTGGGCGAGAGGCAGGGTACACCCTGGACAGGTTGCCAGAAAGCGCGGCTTGTTTTTCTAAAGTATCGTATGCACAATGAGGAACTGGGATGCCCACTGACAGGGAGACGAGAGTGACAATTATAACAAGAGAAGACAGAAAATACCTGGATGAAAATGAACAAGGGTGCTAACGATGCCTCATGAGACAGTAAAAATCTATACAAATCTGTAACGATTTCAGTCAATTCAGATGGAAAAATCTCAGCCAGGCCTCTGCTAACTTTGTATGGAAGGAAGGTGCCTCCTCAATCGTTGTGTCTTAAAGAATAACAGAATAATGCCCAAAAGCTGCTGTGTGGTGAAATGTACTACCAAGTTCAAGAACCAGAACTAAGTTTTTACAAGGTGACAAACTGAAAAATTTGACTTTAAAGAGGACAAAACAATATTAGCTTGCTAACATTGCTAACATAACATTCTATGAGTAAAAAAGGGACACTTTGAATGTGAGCTTTTCTGGAAAACATTAGCATGCACGTTCCAAACTAGAAACAAATGCAAGCCTTAGTTTGTTTATTTAAGAGGTTTTATTTATAGCCTATAAATTATATAAATTAATTTAAACAAATTTCACTGGCCATGCATTGTTGTGCATTTTTTTGCAGTTTATCCTGAAATAAAAAGGGCTTACCTATAGTTTGTTTTAGATAAAAGAAAATATATCCTGTTGTTTTTGTATATTTTAAATATGCATTCATTGCATATTTTCTTTTGCAGTACCAGCCTACCTTATAATTTTTTTGCCTGTGAAATAAAGCAGTCTTTTTCAGTCAACATTTGTCTATAAGCTCATTCTGTAAAAAAAAAAAAAAAAAAAAAAATAATAATAATAATAATGAAAAAAATCATATCGATGACAAAAATCAGTGTGTCTAATGAATTGTTACAATGAACTTAAATAATGACAAGAATAGAATAGAACAAACTTGAAGGATATTGCCATCTACAATCATTTAATTTATTTACATTTTGATACTAAAGTGGGGATAAGGAATCTTAAAATTTTACTCGTAATGGTATCAACTACTATATTTATGGTATTGTTACATCCCTAAAGGCTCATGCCAACAAGTTGTCTCATTCAACTGAGGCACAAAAATAAAAAAATTCTGGTGGGATATAAAAAAAAAAACAACAATTCCTTTTTCCACCTGCCATTGGTGGCAAAACTACACACCTGTAGTAGACCCGGCACTTGACTGAACAGGATTGACTTTGACCACATTCAGCCTGAGAGGTTTAGAGTTCTCCAGCTGCTTCTCTGAAACATACAGACCGTCACTGAGGAAGTAGTTGTCAGTGCTGGTCACCCTGCATTGGGAGGAAAGGGAAGAAGGAGAGAATAGACGAGACAGAGATGAGAGAGAGAGGGAGGGAGGAAGGAAGTGGAGTTCAGGACTAACCTAAGAGAAAAACAAGTCACCTGGACTAACTTTCAGACTGTATATCACTGGTTCTTCTCCTCTAGTCCTAGCCCTGCCCACTGGGGCATTGAGTGAAGGAGCCATGAAGATATACCAGGAGAGCGGAGTTGAGGCAACAGGCATTTAATAAATGAGATATCCTTGCCTCGAAGCTGTCATTTTAAACCAGGTCAATATAATGTGGTGCACTGCTGCATTAGCTGTCCATTGTTTTGCTACAGACTAGTGCTGCAATTTATGATCTGTCAGCTGAGCAGAACAGTGTTCATGACAACTTTTATATTCAGTTTTAATTCAATTCATACCATGACATAACATGTACAAAGTTCATGGTTGAAAAATATCGCACAATATATACACTGTATACACACACAAACACACTGATGTCTTCATATAACGTACACAATGTATATTTTTTTCTCTCTTGACAACTATATGGCAACATGAACTACAGAAAATTGGTCCTGAATGCACAGAATGTTGTTGAAAATTCGAGATTGCACCACGCCTGAATGAAAACAGCCAATCAGAGCAGAGGAGTTAGAGCAGCTGTCAGTCATGTGAATAACTGCTCATGGCCTGCAGTGAAACTGTCAAAGCAGACAGCACAGATCAGTTATGAATCTGTATTTGCGTTGACTATTTAACACCTCAAATATTTCCAGATGTATTTTCAACACGTTTTGATGGCTGTTTAGCAGGGTTTGGGCCACTGTAAATATGTACTTCACTCAGCGTTCGTTTGAATCGAGTCTATTGACTTCAGTTCATTTATGAAGGTAATGCTCCACCATTAAACAGAAGAAGATGAAGAAGAAGATAGAAATTAAACAACATGAAGTGTTTTTGGATACCAGCCAATTTTTACATTGGATTTTGGATGATTTCAGACAATAGGTTCTGTGAAAAACATGTTTCCATATATTTACGCTATTTGTCCAGCACATTTATCTTCACATATGAGCACCACTTTTAATGATGACTAAAGTATGCCATAGCGATCTACACCCAGTCGCATGGCTCAAATGTCACAGCAGTTATCCTTAAGATGCTCTCTAACAAGCTAGAATCTATAGCCAAATAAATGATTTAACTGACATATTTTACAATCTACATGAGTTTCCATGAGCACTGGGAAACACGACTGGAGACTGTAGGGTGGATTGATGAAAGTGAAAGGTGAGTGACGTGCAATGTCCCCGCCAACCACTGTAGCCTCATTTAGACACTTGTCTAAAAAAAACACCTTTATAAGGACACGTAAAAGGTCCCAAACTCACGTGTTCGTATTTGCTTTTGTACAACAAAACGTGACCATCTCTTAGTCTTGTGTTAACATCTACATTTTTACAGACCTTATTTCAGACATCTAACTACAACCCATTAAAAGTCCTCTTTGACTTTTAGAGGTTAGACCCCTGGGTGTAAAAATGCTAACTTACTTCCAGGTTTAAGAACTCATTCCTGTGGCACCATATCAGGAATGAGGCTAACCTATTATAACCAAAATGCTTCCATATTGCCACGAGTATGTCATCATGACAAATGCTGATTCAAACAACTGGTATGAAAGCAAACCGGTTTATATTCATATACCTGACCAGTGCAAACGGAAATCAACCCAACTGAACTCGTCATCTGTCAAATGAGAAAGTATTCTGACCCCGATTTTATTTTTTAGACAATCGGGAACTGGCCGTGCAGATTTTTTGTCCCAGCCAAGCCGGAGAATGTGCCTTGTCTCATTCAACCACCTTAACTGTCTTCAGCTGATTTGTGCATCAGGTGTGTTTCTGTTTGGTTGGAGCAAAACCTGCACTTACATTGCTCTTTCATGGCTCACTCTGACCTCCCTGATCTAAGGAATTCAATGGTACCAGCCATGTCATGCCAAGGGGGTCTTTTGACTTTTGGTACCCACAAGTCACAACTTGGCAGACATGTCTACTTTATGCTTAAATCATGCAGTTTTTCTTATTCAGTAAAGTAAGTAGTTTATGGCGATCATACTGCTGCATACTGAGGTCCCTCAGCAGTCTTGGAAAATGCACAAATCTGTTATGATAAGAAAGTCAAGAGTCTTGTGGATAAAATGAGCCATTTGAAAGCACAGTCTACAGATCTAGGGCATTAAGGGGGTTTTACAGAGCACGTGCAATTTAGGCAGAATTCTCCAAAACGTCTTTTCCAACCAAATTACTGCATGGATTAGGCTATGGTGTTTCTTATGGAATTGGTTCCTTATTGTTGTGTTTGGGGATATATTTTAACATTTTTATCAATTCTTGAGTAAAAAACAAACAAGGGCTAATTGACCATGGGAAAAGTATTTTATAAACTCATATCAAAATGTCTGAAACCCTGCAACACTTAATTCATATTCATTGATTAGCAACAAATTGGCACACAGTGCTGAGATGTGCCTTGCATTAATCTTCATGTTCCAAGCTATCAGAAATACAGCCTACCTGATGGTGGTGGTGGAGGAGTCCCGTCCTACAGCCATCCTGTGCTCTCCCTCTGTGATCTGTTGCGCCCAGTATGGATGCAGCCAGGCTACACATGACACATGTCCAGCATATACCATAGGCATTATCCAGTTTTCGATGCTCAACTCACTGAAAAAAAACAAAACACACAGTGATTGGTGGAGTTCAGCACAATGCATCAATCATCCATCCACAACATGTCACCACTGGTGCTGTGCAGGGCTGCAGGGTACTGGGGCCCAACCTGGCACACACTGGGTGTGACCTCATATTAATCTTTTGTTCTAAACTGAAAGTCATGCATCATGACACAGACATTTTATATATAGAAAAAAAATCACACAGTAAACACACAGTAATATGATATATTGAAATAAACAATGCATTAACTGTTTCTGTTATCTTAATTCTCTGTCACAGGTTGGCTGGACAGTCATGATCAATAAAATCCATACTTCCAGCATTGAATAAAGACACATGGAACATTTAAAACATAATATATTTCTCTCTGTGTACAGAACAACTTAAAGTACATACTGTCAACAGCTACACAGAGACTTTCTATAGAAATCAAACAAACCCTTTAACACTCTCAGTAATGCTGCTTTTATTGTGAAAAAGGTAAGAGACAGCAGGGTTACATGATCACAACAGACTTTTTCTGAAAAAAGAAATAAAATGCAGTCTTGCTGCCTCAAGTTTCACAATGGCAGTCACTTGCTGTTGCCAAGTTTCTCAAATCCTATGTGTTGGTAGATACAACCTCTGCTTGTCCATCAATCTGTGTCAGAGCGCTGGGGCATTCTAATGATAAAGCTGAAGCTGTAACAGCTGAGTAAATGTTTGAAACAAAACATACCTTAAGAGTTTCTCCTTATCAAACACTGTGTCAGCTGACATGTTAACAGGGATGAGCAGATCAGGATGGGAGTCCAAATGAACCATCTTTATGTTCTTCAGTGGGAGGTGTCTGGATGCAATGGCCCGGTAAATATGACTCACCACCTAGCAAAGATATGCAAAAATAAGCAAAAAAGACATTTCATTCATAAGTATATTTGGACAGAACTGGATTAATACTGAACATAGATATTCATTGGAGGCACGGAATCTTCCATAAAAATTGTCTCACCATGTACAGTGTCGAAAGCTAAGTAAAATAAATAAATGAATAATAAAATTAGCATGTAATTTAGGTTATTAAAATCAAAAGCAGGTTCATTGTTTTCTTTATATGCACTTAGTGGGTCACATTGCCCCTAATTTTCTTAATTAGGGGGATTCATTTTAATTTAAATGGCATGATCAATTGTTCTTTGCCAGTAAAGACTCAAAAGTCTAACATAACATTCAGAGCTACACATAAAGAAACAAAAGTACGGTAATTGGAATCAGAAAAAAACCTTGAGACTAATCAAAGTATGGATCTGGTGAATGCTAACACTCGTATGCTGTAAGCGCTGCACATGACATGTGGAACATATTTGTGGTTCAGTGTCTTGAGTGATTAGTATTAAGAAGCTCAAAATACAACTTACAATGAAGAAGTGTAACTAAATTCTTTGGTCAACTTACCATTAATACTACTATCTCTCCAGAGAAAATATTTGTGTGCTGCTATATTGATGTTTTGAAGGTTGTTTACAGCATTTATAAAAACCTTTGCTGGGAACTGTCCAATTATGATTCTGGAAACATAAGCCAGCATACTATAGTCTACAGGCTGGATGGACAGTTAACTGAATAGAAAGGCACATATCACAAATAACAAATAGAGGAGATAACAGTCAGCTGGATGAGTGAAAAACAAGCAAAACAAAAAAAAGGGGGAAAAAAAGCCCATGCCCTTGATAATTATATGTTATTTTCTCTTTTAAATATTCCAGAAATAGGTCTGTGTCCTTTCCCATGTGCTAGAAGGCTGATATCTGAGCAGTCTCTATCTTTGGTACAGCAACTGCAGAGCTTGCACGAAGACTGTTGATTGGCTGAAGGGGGAGTGGCAGAGTTTGATGGCATAAATACTAAAATGTAAGCGACATTAATGCCATCGTTCAATGTGAGAACTGACTAAATTAATGACAGAATTGACAGAACTTATAAATAAATATGAAATTATACTATGAAAATTGTACGAGGTTAATTTCTTGCTAATTTCAGTTGTTCTTCAGTACATACATGCTGCTTCCTTGCTGCTTGCTGTTTAACGGTCGGTAATAAACTTGAGTATGTTAATCCATTGCTAGCTAGCTAGGTACGTAAACATACTGTAAGTCATTGCGTTGCACCCCACTCAAAGTTTCATAAGGAAACTCAATATTACAGTTCTATAGGCACGCTGTGTTTACATACGTCGTGGTGGTCCTCCACGATCCATACCGGCAGCTCATTGTAGGTCCTTTTCTGCGGCACACAATTCATTCTAACAGAGGATAGCGTCCGTCAAAGGCTCGTTATTATTTATCACACTGAACTTAAGCTTTCATACCGACCCTCAACCCGTTTATAACACGTTATACCACAAACAGTTTGCTACGAAAAGGAGCGAAACCACCGGAAGTGAAACAATGCATTGTTTTTATGTCCGGGTAGAAACGAGAGTCGGGGTAAAAAAGTTCTGAATGTGAAAAGCGTTACCGTAACTATATGAAATTGTTAGGGATATATATTTATAAACGTTTTCAATATTGAAAGTATTTTACAATTGTTAATACCTTTTCAAAGGGACACTAAGAGTCTACAAAGTAAACTATTAATCCAATAGGAGGTCTTGGAAAATATGCCATCCATTTAAATTCACAGGATGCGTCTAATTTTTTGTCATTTTAGATCTAAATTAATAATTTGATCAAATCTATCTTAAATGATCTGGTACTGATGTACAAATGTATTATTAAAAAAGATAAAATCCAGTATACTTGGCTTTACCTTTGTGGCCTTATCCTGTGGTCCACTACTGATTATGTGTCTTAAAATTAAATACAAATTAAATCAATTAAATACATTTTAACATCCAAAGTCAAAATACTGTCAAGGCATTGAAGATTTTTTTCTTTTAATATA
>JAOWBC010000115.1:23465275-23477517 GCA_028566105.1 Hypoplectrus providencianus
CACACACACACACACACACACACACACACGCAGACGCTCACACGCTTGGACTGCAGTGACTGATGTACTCTGCCTCTCACAGGCTCCTGTCCATCAACCATCCACTGCTGACAGATGTGGAATCAGAAAAATGAGCAGGTACAGGACAAAGAGTAGAACAGGGTGGAAGGTTTAAATCTCTCCGTTCATGTGAAAAGACAATCTCACTGCCCTTCCTCTGAAACAACAGCAGCTTTAGCACATTTCATCCAGCTGACTTTAGCCCAGAATAAAAAGTGTGAATCTTTTATGTAACTGTGTTTTATTCTGCTTATTTATTCATTTCTTGCTTTCAACTACCGATATAAAACCTGGTTATGTGGAGCTCAAAATGTTTATCAGAACAAAACTGACCTATTTTTAAAATAGTGTGTTATTGTGAATGAATGTAGAAGAAATAAAACAAGACAGCAATTAAGTTAAAAGAGCACAAGTAGACTACATATATTCATTAATTCACTGCTTTTTCCAGGTAATCCTGGGTCACAGGGAGGCTGTGCCTATCTCAGCTGGCTCTGGGCCAGAGGCGGGGTACACCCAGGACAGGTGGCCAGCCTATCGCAGGGCAGATAAACAGATTCACACGCACATTCACACCTACAGTCAATTTAGAGTCCCCAATTCACCTGATATGCAGGTTTTTGGACTGTGGGAGGAAACCCACGCACCATGGGGAGAACCTACAAACTCCATACAGAAGTGCCCGGCCACCCGGGATTTGAACTCACGATCCCCGGCAACAAGCACTCTTGCTGTAAGGCATGAGTGCCAACCACTGCGCCACCGTAGGGCCCACTACATATATTCTTCTTATTAAAACTCTTTCTTTGGCACTAGCTGATGTTGTGTTGTCTGAACACACACATTTGAAACCACCAGCTTGACATGTTGCCATTTCTCTGTTAAAACTGACCCAACCACTTACAAGGTTTATAAGATAACAAACCAAAAGCAAGACTTTTTTCAAAAATATATTTTTAGCTGTATCGATTTGAGATCGATCGGAGGTTGCTATGACATTAAAATGTTAAAATCTTAACAAGTACATATTGAAGTTAACACAAGCATTACAGTTTTCCTTCAAACCTAATATAATACACACACACACACACACACACACACACACACACACACACACACACACAAACACACACACAGTATCATGTTTGAGAGTGCCTTAGCTTACGAACACATAGCTAATAGTCGCTTGCTAACAGCTAACTTGTCCTCTATGGTTGTATATAATATAATACACACACACACACACACACACACACGAACACACACAGTATCATGTTTGAGAGTGCCTTAGCTTATGAACACATAGCTAATAGTCGCTTGCTAACAGCTAACTTGTCCTCTCTGGTTTAAATTCAATGTTTTTAGCTTATTACAGTCATTAACTTATCTTTTCAGCTCTTTCTTACATATAATGTCACAAATAGTTTCCCCCTCCATTAGTTTTTGGAGAATGATGTGCTATGCTCTGTTTCTAAGTCCAAACTACACACACGTTTTGAAAGAAACAAGAACCATTGAGTCAGCACATTGTTTGACCTTGTTCCTGTCACTCTGTGAGATGTATCTTGATATTTCTGAACAATTTCAGAAATGTGTGTGAGACAGGAACAGTATCAGTTGATCAGGATATCAGGAGGCAGGCAGTGGATAGAAACTTATTTTGTCTTTTCTTTGGCAAACACAATCATTCTCTCCAGCTGCAGATCTTTGATCTTTCTAACCTGAAGAATCAGTACACACTCATCTGTAGTCATCGGTGTAGTTTATGCATGGGGTTGGAGCCTGTCCCAGCATGCACTGGGTCAGATTAACCTTCAAGGCAACCCTGGGGGATAAATAAGCTGTGGACATTGCAAACTGTTTACAGGGTTTCAGAACTGAGTTTTACCTATGAAGTTGAAAGAAATGAGCAGAGGACCAGCAGAACGTTTTGTACCCTGTACGTTTTATCTGTGGGACCTAATCTTTCACTTTTGAGTAACTTTAAACGATAGACCTTTTTGATGAGTGACAACAATGACATTCAAAATGGTTTTCTGTGACTTTCTTTCACTGTAAAACTTTATTTTGATAAAATTAAACAACTTGATAATACATCATATACGGACGGTAGACTGCCCACAGCGAGATTCACACCTGCAAAATGACATTAAAAAACAGTGAAGCTGGAAAGTATTTAGATTTTTTTCCTGTCCAAGAATATCATTGTGTCCTATAAATATTTGGTACAAAAAGAATGAATTACAATATAAAGAAAAATATGTGGACATTTTTCTTTTAAGCCTTCAGAGCAGACCACGGCACAAAACACAACTTGAACAAATTGCTGCTTTTACTGAATCCGTCAAAACACACAAAACAAACTCCTGATATCAACACAGGACAACAAAAAGTCTGAATCAGTCATAATTCAGACTTCATAGTTTCATCCCTCACTTGAAATATGTTATTTTTTTAACATAGTACTGAGGTTGATTGTTGTGATTTTGACCTTTTGCTTCAGTAATTACTGATAAACGATAAATATGCTGCCTTCCAGTGTCTGTTAATTACAACATTTAACAACAAAACCTCATGTCTCTGAATAAGACATAGGAGTGGGCTGAATAAAACAAAGCAAATAAACCAGTAAATAAAGAAAGCTGCTTTTTTATTCTTAGGCAAAGCAGCAAGTGAAAACTGTGCCAGGATACCTTTGGGCAAAACATTTGGATCATATTGTCAGAACGTGAGTACATGGGATAGAGCAATATGAAGCTGAAAATGAGGTAACCAGTCATTGAATGGCACACAAGCTACATTGCTGGCTGCAAAGTAGGACCGTCACATTTTCAAAAGGTCAAGGTTGATAGAATCGGCCTGGACAAACAACTTGTTGAAATATAAATTGAATGCAACAAAAATCCTAAGCCTATGGTCATTTTAAAACTGATGTTCGGTTCATCTGTGGTGCTTCCAGTGATGTGCTAAGGGGTGACTTTGGATTTGTTTTTCGTGATAGTGTTCCTTGTAAGGCAATAGCATCAAACAGTTACATTTAGCCTGTATGTTTCCATCCTCTAAACATAAAGCCAGCCTAATTCCAAAAATATAAAACTGTTTATTAAGCAAAACTGACATTTTATTGGATAATCTTTGTTATGGCTGGCGTGTTAGCAATCAGTTGTGTATGTCAAACAAATCAACATCAGACTTTATTTGGAGTAATGTTTGTGTCCAGCCGATGAATGTCTAATATCCTCTCTACTTTTACCTCGGGTTTGGTCTCCACCACCACCTGAGGAGAAACTTTTCTTCAGCTCTGTAACTGGCATATTTTACCATACCACAGTCTTTGCCTGATGCACTTACTGATGATTTATGAATTTGGTGAGTTCATTCACACTGTGACGGTCCTACTGTGCCCTTTATGTAAATACAAATCATATTCCCGATGAAAACACTTAAACATCTTTCAACACACTGTGTCTGTGTATCTGAAGACGTATTTTGTTATAAAAAAAATACTGCAGTGAAATTAAAAAGATTTATGGAACTTAGTATACTCCCAGTACAACTCAGTTCAACCACATTTCTGACACAATATACACTTAAGCTAAAAATCTAGAAGTTATGCCATAAACATTTTTCTTTTTGTGTGCATCACAAAAAAATCAACAAAAAAAAAAGTCAAAAACCCTACATAAACGTAAAGAAATCAGTGCATTTAATCATATGAGTTGTCCTCTTTTTACTCTGTGTCCCGAAAAAAGGCGATTTTCAAGCGAGGAATCCTTCATTACAGCTCTGGAATGGTGCTTTTGTACAAGACAGCAAGAAAGTCAAAATGCAATCATGTAAGAGTCATTAGCGCCCCTCAGTCTCAGCCAACCTATGGACACAGTTCAGCTCAATGGGCAGCAGAAGGGCACTTAGTCAAAAAGAAAAAAAAAATGTGTCTTCCCCACACTCTTTACCTAATATCTGCAGAGGTAAGGATGTGTGGTCCAATCCTGAAATAACTACACTGGGGCTTTGTTGACTGACCTGCTTCCCAACTCTTTCCTCCATTCAATTTGCCCTGAATGGCACATGTAAAGCCACAAGAAACACTCTGCAAAATGGTTATTTGGTACCCCAAGAGAGATTAAAGCAAAGCCTGAAAGCATCCAATTTCTTAATACAAAATACAGTCCAATTGTGATTCAAAACCCCATTCAGGACTCAGTGAGAGGTTACCACTGGCGGAACTGAAGGTTTCTGGGCTTCACTGTTGTGCTGGTAAATTTACATTTCTACATCCCATTTCCAAAATCAGATATTAAGGACTTTTGTCCAGTTTTTGGAAATCCCATTAAATGGAATTAAGCACATCTGTTGGTTCATCATGTGGATTGTGTGATCTTTTTTCATCAGTAATGTTCACATTCTCCGTTGTTGAGTTTGTGTAGTAATACGTTGCTGTCCTCGGCCCTGCATTGGTCAAACTCTTCCTTGAACCTGCCGGACAAGGAAGTGAGTGTGTGTCTGTGGTGTCTCTGTTAGGAGAAGTCACTGTCCTCTGCCCCGTACAGGTCAGCTAGTTTTCTGAACCTGGGCCCCCAGTCACTCAGGTAGTGGTAGTCCTGCTCAGCCTCAGACGACGCTGAGCCCAGTGAGCTCAGAGACTCGGCCACTGAGCCCGCGCCCTCATAAGCGTAAGTGGCCAGCGAGTCGTACGGCGGTGCTGTCGGGTTACAGTCGTTCTCCAGCACTCTCTGATTGATGAACTCTCGTACGTCCCCGTTATCCCGTGACGCCATGCCGACTGGCGGCATGATGAGGCTGGAGGTGGTGGGGGCGGGTCGGCAGTGTGCCTGGTACAGCAGGGTGTCAGTGGGGATGATGTCACGCCTCTGCTTGGCAGATTCCTCCAAGGCGGCGGCAGCATCTGGGTGTCGCAGTGCCCCAATGTCGAAGGCCTGGGTGTCCTCCTCTCCTCCGCCCTCATCATTGTAGCTCACCACGTTGTCCCGGACATCCTCCTTGGAGATGATGAGAGGCTCCTGCTTTCGTTGGCGTTTCAGTGCTGTGAACAGCACCACAATCACTGCGGGAGACAACAGCAGAAGGATTAGACTGACAGGAATACAAAGCCAATGAACACATTCATTCATTTCCATTATCAAATTATGGTAGCTCTGTTTTATTGTTTCTTTCATTTTACTCAAGTTACTGCTGTAGGTCTGTGGTCATGGCTACAGTGAATCCCAGCAGTAAGCAAAGACTTAAGACAGATTATGTAGACCACTTATTGGCGTAAAACCACTTTGCACAGAAATAAAAGCTTGCAAGCTCTCTCTTGCCTTCAACAAACTTGAAGCTTGTGGTTGTGTTTCCATAGAGCATTTATATTACATCCTCAGTTTTGAATATTTTATTTTCTCACATTGGGCCTTGTACCAGCACTCAACTGTGCAGTTCTTTGCAAAGCAAACAGAGATTTTTTAAAATTCAAACTCCAGTAGCTTGTTAAAACAAAAAAAAAAAACACACAAAAAAAGTGGCACAACCAACTTGTCTCAACAACTGTGTTTCTATTTTCAAGGGAGTGTGATTACAGATACATTTTCATCAAGCTGAACCATTTAAAGTTTTCCTTTGGAGTCCCTGTGTGGGAATCACCAGGTTATTTTCTATGTTCGACTGATAGTGAATGAATCATACATGTGTGAACCAATCCGCCTAGATAAGACAGAGGCACGTAGTATGACAAGAGAAAGTACAATCAAAGTCAGCGTAGTAACCCATTCGTTTCCTCTTCCAAATAAGTTTGGCTAACCTGGGGATTTGTTTCTAACCAGTCTGATTGGATGACTGCTTGTGTTTCTTGTACTGAAAGCTTTCGGAGGTGTCACCCGATTCCAAAATCAAAGCAATTAACTTGGTGGGTACTATCTTAGGAGGACAGATAGAGCTGCACAGGCCGGTTACAGGCAGACAGAACAGCAGCCTTTGATTTCAGAGAGGGCTCAGCCATAAATAATCATGCAGAACATTTGATTGGCTAAGCTCATGCAGGCCAGTTTGAATTTAAATCAAGTGAGAGCACAGTGGCAACAAGAAAGAAGCAGAGGCGGAGTTAAGGTCAGGGAACTGAAATAACCGATAATGCATACACAGTAGCCCTGCAAATCACAGCATGAAATGTCTGCAAAGGAGCAGAAGAACGTGAGCTGTGATGTGAAGAGAGAATATCAGATACTGAGAGCAAGGGGTAAGGTGGAAATACAGAGTGAAAAATATTTACAGAAATACAACAGGGAAGTTACACTATGTAAACTGTGCAGGTTATAGAGAGAGTCAAAGATGTCTGCTGAAAGATAAATGAACAGAGGCACGGAGGAGCAAACTAAAATGTGATGGTAAAGGTGATGATGAATGCATTCTTAGCATATGCTACAGCTTCAGGCTGTCTTTTCATTAGCACGTTAAATAAAATTCAAACAATCTTTTTCGGAAACAGACAGTAAAGGAACCAGACTGAGAACGAGCTTCATCTTTCTTGTATAGATACATGTATGAATAAAGTGTGTGTTATATTTACATGTATTACATATATTTACACACATCCTGTTGGAGACAGTGTTCTCTGAGTGTGGTCACACTGACTAAGTATTTTATTTTGAAAACGACTTAAGAAGAGCACAATGATGAACCTGTCTGCACTGCTGTCATTTCTCTTCTCTGTTGTAAAATCTAGTTGAGAGCATTTGAAGAACTATTGCAGCTCAATATGAACAGCAGGCCTTGATTTTTTTTCAAATTGTTGGCTACTACATATCTACATCTATATCATTAAAGGAACAATTGTTGTTATTTCTATTGAATGAACTACCCCTCCAATGCTGCATGAATGTTTTACCCCTCACTTGGATAGAGGTGTGCTGGAGGCCTCATTCAGGACCCAGAAGATAAACAGGAAAAGAGAACGAAGACCAGCATGGAGATTTTTCTGCAATGTTAGTCATAGCATTTTGCTTATTTAATGGTTCGCCTCTGAAGAAGGAGCGAGAGCCGCAAACGAGCAGCTGCTGAGCGGACAGCTGATTAACGAGCAGCCGGCAGGCAGCCGGTAGGCCGGGAGAGACAAAGGGAAGAACAGCGTGTAGAGCCAGCACACATCACATCTCACTCGATGAATTAAGGATTTGGCAATTGTTGGAACAGTGGAAACACTAACAAGGACAGCTTTGGCGATGTTTCATTTTATTTCTGTCCAGTTTAAATGAAATGTGTTGCACATAGAGCGTACACAAGCCCTGTCCCCACTACAGGGGGAAGTAATCTCTCTCCATTGATTTTGGATTTGAAATGATGAGACACCTTGTCAACTCCATCTGTTAAAAAACAACATAACTAAGTTTTTACAAGCTTATGGAGCAAAAAACCAGCTTATAAAAGGAGAAAAGTAAGGAGGCCTTAACAAACCTGTGGCATCAGCAGAGAAAAACTGATATCGACATTTAGTATGCTTAATCTTACAAATAAACTGTGTTATTAAGACATATATCTAATTCATATATTAAAGCAAACTATATGTCTTTAAGTTATAAAACGAAAGCAGTTTCACAAGATATAACTTGTGTTGTGGGAGAGGGGAATAAATCAAAAGCTATGCATAATGTTTCAAAATGATAAAGATCCTTAGCTTGCAAACACTTAGCTTACATTAGCTTGCTAACGAGTGAGCATATAGTGCTAGAATAATCATTAGAAAATGATTAAATCAGACAGTATTAGGTAGAAACGGGCTTTCTCTGAACTTCTCAGCCTTGGGAGCATGTTATGGCACTGAAAGTGTTCTCCTCTGGTGGACGAGGTCTTTGAGTATGATGTGTGGCGCTCTGTTGCTAATAAGTAACAAGACAATTAAGCTAGCCGAGAAACACAAACTTGAATTTAGAAGGTTGCATTTTCATTTGCTTTTATCTGTTGATGTGTAAGAATATTTAATTTTTTTTTCATTTTGCGTCCTTTACTATGCTCCCAGCTTGTCCGTCAATAAAGCTGAAGAATTTATTGCTTTAAATACATCAATGTACAGTATTTGTTTCCTACAATGTTGTAATGCATACTGTTTATCCTGCAGTGTTTCACATTATACTTTACATCATGTTGATGTTTCATTGGATGTAAAACTTAAAAATGTCTGGGATCCAGAGACTAATTTTTTGTAAGAATGTGTAGAGTTGTGACATCAGCTTTACATATAAATTGAATCATACATGTTTTCCATCCACACTCTGATACACTCATAGATAACAATCTCTGTTGAAGTGTGGCCTCTCTGATTATAACATTTGCCTTAACCAGGTTAAGACAGAGTTATCACTTTGTATGTAAATGTGCTCAGGGGGTGTATGTGAGTGAGTGTGTGTGTGTCTTTGTGTGTGCAAGAGTGGAGGCTGTTGATGGCTGGCTGCTCTCATCCCTCTGCACTCATGTAAGCGTGAACAGTGCATTACAGAACTGCCTACATCCCGGAGCTAGAGTATGTGAGTGAACTGTAATTACTGCTACTGTACAGTGACAACAGGAAATGTCATTTGGTTATCACTCACAACTATACGGTACACCATATGTGGCTTAAAGATAGAGGTAGCGATATATAGAAATATACACAGATATAGAGACATATATTAGATAGACAGATAAGATAAGATAGACCTTAAACTCAACATACAGTCATATATGGTGGTGTTAAGGCTTTTTAACTGTAAAATACTCCAAAATTCAAATGAATGTTCAACATGAACAAAACATGAATGTGGTGCAGATTTTAGTATGACATCATTACACAGACTTTCCCTCAGCACCCCTGGCTCTGATTGTCTTTTAGCGTCCCTGGTGTGTGTCCACTAAGTCTGCAATGACTGCACTTTCAGAAGCATAAATATGTATTCATTTTCCCAGCAGCCCACTGGACTGTGACCACTGCATGAATAAGAGGATAAGTGGGGATGTGGTGGCAGATGAGATGCATTCATTTCCATGTGAAGTTTGATTTTGAAGAGCAGCAGCAGACTGGAGCTCAACATTGTTTTTCATTACGGCAAATGAGAAAGCACAACGACTTCTTGTGTTTTCATCCAAGTGCAAATAGAACCACTGTACCGGGTAGACAGAAGAGTGGTCAGAAAAGCTGCTTCACCTGCTATTTCAGTATCTATAATTTTAGATGTATATATATAGTGTTAGTCCTTGAATTTAAACGTCCTTTCAATCTCTGAAAAGCCCGTCCTCTGGCCTTTTCATTGCATTCTTGTTTTTCTTTTATAAACGGCACATGCAATTGATGTTGGACATTGTGAGTGTGTGTTGTAGCATTATGTATAAGCATTCTTTGTGTAGATGAGGTGCAGGACATTCATGGTACAAAGTAAAAGGGGTTAAAGGGTTTTGATGATAGGTCACTGTCTATCATGGCCATTGAACCTATGGGCCAAAGAGACATTCATTCAAGACAATTCCATACATTTTTTGACTTATTTATCAGACTGAATAGAAAACATAGTTCTGGTATAGAGTCGGTTCTGCACAGCACATCCTCAGCTCCGTGTTTCATGGTTGGAGCTTGAATGTCTCACCAAGCAGTAAATTTTTAAATGACTCCATCTTTGGCTTTTTGGACAGACATGTTTCAAACTACATAAAAGCAGGCTGGGACAGATCTGAGGATCAGACATATCCTCAATGATGAAAACTTGTGGCAACCATTACTTTTGCATTTGGAAAGGAACTGACAGTCAAAATGGGCTGTGAGGATTAGTGGACAGGGAGTAAGAGGGAGGGAAGGTGACATGGTTGGAGGGAAGGGGAAGGGAATATGTTTTATTTTGTAATATTTGTTTACAGTTTTTGGGACTTGTATTAAATGGTGTTTGATTTATAATTAATGTGTAATTTGTAATGCCTTTTCATAATTTTGAAAAATAGGGGTTACACAACTATTAAATTACATCACTTTATGTTCATGATGCAGGCCTATGAGCCTACATAAAAATAACTATTTATATTTTTACCTGTTTTTTGTCTCTTTTTCTCTGCAAATGTTAATAAAAAAGAATATACATCTGTACAAACTATCCACTGTATGATCCACACAAAGCAGCTGTGCTGCATCACTATTAGTCTGATATTTTCTTTGTTTATCATATCCATGTAACCAATACACATTATGCAACTATATTGTCAGTTGTAAATGTCACCATAATATTAAGTCTTCCTGCAAATGTATGAGTTAGATTCATTCAAGTCGATTTCCATGGCACTTCCTGGCCTCATCTTACATAAAAGGCAGCTCCAGAACATTTGTGGAGCCTTCTATAATTTATTTTAATGTTAGATAGTCACATAGAAATGTGGCCCCTATAACATCGACTAGCACTACTCACACAAACTCTGTTGAGTATATCCTACAATCTCCAACAAGGGGAGCTCAGTGGAAGTGTATTCATTCCATGAAATATTTTTTTTTTGCCAAATCCAAGCAGAAAAAACGAATTAAGATTAGCTTTCATAAACAATGTGAGATATATCATGCCCTTGATGGAGGTGTGTTAGTTACACACAGTATTTTCCTGTACTTACTCAGCAGTATGATGGCACACAGGAGGATGGCGATGAGTGCGCCCGTGCTGAGGCCAGGAGAGCTGCTCAGAGCCTCTGCATTACACAGCTCCATGTTGCCT
The DNA here is from genome assembly GCA_028566105.1 of Hypoplectrus providencianus. Classification (NCBI taxonomy): domain Eukaryota; kingdom Metazoa; phylum Chordata; class Actinopteri; order Perciformes; family Serranidae; genus Hypoplectrus; species Hypoplectrus providencianus. The sequence continues at coordinate 23,476,048 of JAOWBC010000115.1, forward strand.
TCACGGTCGCAGGTGCACACCCTCACGGTGAGTGTGCCGGTGCTGCTCTGCATGGGGTAGTCGCCATCTGTGATTACCACAGGAACCAGATAGACGCTCTGGTGAAGGCGGCTGTAGCTGGCTCGACGAGTGAGGATGCCGGCGGTGTTATCTAAGTCAGAGAAAGTATCATTGTAAGACACGTGCACTGCACAGGGTGCCTGACACCTTATCACACAGCGGCGGGCGAATAAAAATCAATTTATTACAAGGTTGATAAAAATGTTGCAGAAGTCACTCAGTCTATCTCACTGAGGAGACAAAGCATGCAGATGAATCTGTTTTACAACTTCAGAAAAATTAGCCCTCAAGCAGGGCTAGTTGACAGAAATAATACCTGTACTTGATAATAAAAAATCTCACTACAAGAATCTCCTATTCACTGCTACAGCACACAACAACAACCAGTTACTAATTGACACAAATGACTACAAGGTTCATGTTGAAATTAAAATCTAACATCATATCATTTAAGACTTAGGTATGTTGTTATGGTTCTATGAATATTCAAAGACTACCAGAGACAATAAGCATGACCTGGATCACCAGCACCATGAAGGAGAAGCAGCGTGACATGCAGCTTAGGTTTAATTGGTGACTCTAACTCGCCCGTAGGACTGAATGAGTGTGTGTCCCCACGTGTCTGCCCTCGCCTCTCGCACAGTGTCAGCTGGGATTGACTGAATGAATGTTCCATATATAGTTTTGTACAGTTTGAATTTAAATATATGTCAGAAAGGATTAGTAAATGATCACACTCTGTTTTATTTATGTATGAATAACTATTTTTGAATGAAGGGTGTAATTACACAATGACAATAATATGAATATAAATAAATAAGTTCTAGTCTGTCAGGCTTTAAACACAATTATGATGACACTGATATACACTATACTGACAAATCTATTCACTCTTCTGCCTTGCCTTGCGTATTAACTTAGGTGGCATTGCATTCTTTTCTTCTTTTTTTCCTTTTGCACCATTACCAATTGGAATTGTCAAAAATTCCAGTAAATGTACCCCTAAACCTTATAGAAAGCCTTTCCTGAAGAGCCGAAGCTATTATAGCTGTGCCAACATCACATTAAACCCTATAGTTTAAGAATGGGATGCTGCTTAAGTTCATATGCAAGTCTGGGCAGGTGACTGAATACGTTTGACAATATCATTGCTATGATCAATGCTGCAGCTCATACAAATTCCCTCTATTTTTGTCATCAATGGCTAAACATGCCCTGCTGTGGTATCCTGAGTGATGCTGAATGTCTGTAACTGTGCATGTGGTCAGGCACTGCCTACCTCCATTGTCTCGGACAGTGAAGTTGCTGCGGTGGGTCCCCTCAGGAGCCAGGCTGAAGAAAAACTTGTGTCCCATCGATGGCTCGTCGGCATCGACGGCACTCACTGTCTGTATCTTCTGTGAGAGACAT
>JAOWBC010000115.1:23481808-23501136 GCA_028566105.1 Hypoplectrus providencianus
TAATGCTATTCTGTGAGTTACTTTTGGTTAATGGGCTCCCTGAAAACTGGTGTCTGCAGATTGTGTGCTGTAAAGACAGAACCACTGTTCTCTCCCAGAAAAACAACAAAGCGCTGACTCCTCTGTGGTAACACATTCATCATTAATATTAGTTTAAGCACATCATAGTTTTAAATCAGGACCTCCAATGTTTAAAGCTAGTACTTGATGGGATTAATAAAGTGCTAAAGTGCCCCCAACAAACCCAGTATGGTTGAGGAGTATTTTAAAGCCCATGGCAGCTCAAAAGTGTTAACCTCAGACCCTGGAGCGTTTACACACCCATAAACTTGACAGGGAGAAGTTGGTCTGACCTTTAGATAGGAAAGCATCATGCTACCCAAATAGATCCAGCAACTCCATGACAAACACAGAGAGCACTTTAGCAATCATCATTAACATAAGTTTGACCACTTCATAGTTTTAAATCAGGACCTCCAATGTTTAAAGCTAGTACTTCATGGAATTAGAAATGTGCTCAGGTTTATACAGGATTTTGTAAACAATAAGTGTTTGGACAGCAAGCCCTGACCCTGACCAGCGCTTCACTGTCACTGACAACAGAAATGAATTCATCCTTCCTCTGGCCTTGCTATCTGAGCTGAACAGTACGATACTGTCGCTTTGCAACAGTGTGAGGTGATAAAGCTGCAGTACCTGGCCCGCCTTGGTGCTCTCACAGACAAAGGTTTCATACACGGCGGCGAAGGTGGGAGCGTTGTCGTTGATGTCCAGCAGGCGGATGTAGACCGGGACATGGCTGCTCTGACGGGGATTATCTGAAAGACAAACACCGAAAGACTAACACCCTGTTCCGCTTTCATACGCTCCCACACATCCACACCTACTGCCTCCAACAGTCTACTGATGGCTACCACTGAGCAGCTTCCCTTGCTTAAAGGCACCTTGTCATAAGCTGATGAGGGAGAAAGTTAGTGTTTTCTCATCTCCTGTTGTCAAGCTCACACATAAATTTCAACGATGAAAGAAAAAAACAAGTTTTAGAACTTATGTCTAATTACGTGATTTATAGAGAGTCATGTAATTTTCACAGCATGTCTCAGTTCAAGCCTGCAAACGAATTATGCTCCTATTTGAATTTTCACACTTTGAATAGTTTATGGAGGCTGAGGTTATTTCACAGAGACAGAAAAAATGAGAGATAAATAAATGATATGTCCAATAAAATGAAACAACATTCTGATTTTCTGTTTTCGTTAACAGAAAATCATCAGCGTCCAACAGCGACTGAGCATTTAACAGCCCAGTGTGACCAGAAACTACACAGCCTCTTCTTTCTCAAAGGAGTCAGATAGAAAACAGTTCTGATGGGTCACTGCTCCATGTTCAGAGCCGGTTAATGACGCAGGACATGTTTCTATTTCTTTGCACTGGCTGCAGAGTGAAAACCATGGGCAGGGAAGTGAAGTGACTGCTGTGTATGCAGCCCTGTGTTAGCCACGTCCCCGTGCTGTGTGCCATCACAGTCTCTTCAGGATGCACAGGGAGCCGGCCAGAAGACTCCATATCAAATCAGAGTGTCTCTGAGGTGTTCATGCTTTGATTTTCTCCTCGCCTCTTTCTGATAAGGATGTGGAGTTCAATGAGGGGTTACATAAGCACTGTGAAACTTTTCAGTGTACATTTACAGTATTTAATGGGAAACAGCAGCCTGCAAATTCTATGCATGTTTTAAGTTGCTTCCTTATTTTAGAAATACAGTATATGACTGTAAATACATTTGCAGTATATTACTGTTTTCATGTACATTGATAACACAGCTGTTTTGTCAGTATGTTATTGAATATCTACAATACAAAACATCTGTGTGTAGATTTAGAGTAAATTCCTGTTATTAATGGCTGTTATCACTTTTGTTTTTCTCAAATTGCAATGCAATATACAGTATGACACTGATAAGACATCAATAAAGTAGAATACTTTTCAGACATTTACATCTTAATTAAACACTGCATTTTAATTATTTATATGGATCATAATTTAAAACAGTATAAAAACGGTTAAATCTGTATTAATAAGTGGACGACTAAGCCTGGATTATCTCTGCTGTAAAAGGTTTAACAAATCAGAATCATCTCTGTATAAGTAATACATGTGCTTATGACTGATAAGACATAATGAAATTGCTTGTGGTGTTTGGCCAAGTATGAAGCTCATTTCTATTCTTTCTCTAAAGTTATGAGACATCCACTTTTAGAATATGTGCTTGAATTCTGCACAGTGGCAACCTTTCTCCTCCTAATATTAAAAAAGTAACATTTGTAAAACTCAACATGAAAATGTCTTTCTCAAAATAGTCTCTGCGATATTGTTGTTGACAAACCACAGGGTTCTGTGAAAAGTAATTACATTCAAAACTTTTTGGTTTTTGAAATCTAATTTTTACAGTCGACGCTCTGAGGGGTACAAATGAAGGTCTCGCTGACTCTGTACAGACACACGTCTCAAAGCCTGCACTCAAACTCTGTGTAAATGGCTGACACCAGACATTGTGTCTGGCTCCATACAATTCTACTCCACATCAATACATCATATCATCTCCACAAATAGTCCCTGCCCCTGCCGGACTTACTGAACTCAGTGGCGATGATTGAAATATTATGCCAGGCTGTCTCCTCTCTGTCCAGGCTTTTGAGGAGGAACACGGATCCATTCCCTGGATGGACGTTGAACAGGCGGTCCATGTCAGTCCGCCGGTCGATAGAGTACCTGTAACAGGCGAGACAGAGAGAAGGTGAGCGAGGGCTCAGTTAAGCCAGCGGGTGGTGATGAACTACAGAGAGGAGTGCTTGTGCCTGTGCAGCCCACCAGGAGTCACCACAACAGGGACGATAATTGATTCCTCTCAATCAGTGATGGAGGAGAGCCCATGGTGACATCATCCTACATATGTTTAAGACCTTAGAGCAGTAGATGGCACAATTTGAGCTCACAGACTTTGCATTATTGCAGGCTGGAACTGCTCCGTGAAGCTCTTTTGTTGCCTCCCTCAGGAATCTGTGGTGTAAAATGTGCCAGTAGCCTTCTGGCCAGAACAAAACAAAACACAATGTTTTTAATTGCCCAAATTAAACTATATTAGTAAGAGAAATGTTCCCATGGAGGCCTGTTGACTTGTGAGTATAAATAACAAATATGACTGTTTGCCATATTAAACTCTAGAATTTGTCCTAATTAACCAAATTTTTTGATACAAGAACTTGGCGAAGAAAACAAATTCTATTCAGGAGTCTAAAAAGAAATGAATAGCACTGTGAAATGTTCTCTGTCAGACTGATTTGAGATGAGCGTCCTGTGTTTGAGCACAGAGCTGTTGAGACATAATAATCCCAGCCAACTAACGCGTGTCACATTTATGGAACCTGTAAATTAACAGTCAAGTTTGTGGTTAAAGGGGGGGATTACATGCTGTTACATTTTCTCATTAATCTGTTTTTTATTGTTCAGTCTGAGACTGCATTTAGTCTTTATGCTAAACTAATTAGGCTTACTGTGTCCTCATTCCAGTTTGGTACGTCATACTTACCTCTGAATCCAACCAACCTGCTGTGTTTTGTGAAAAAGAGGCTGAAAATACACCATTTATTGTCGAAAGAAACTTTGAAGAAAGACATTTTTTTACTTTTCCTTTCCTTGAGCAGATCATCAGTTACAAATATTTCCATTAAAGGAAATTTAAAATGTGTCTATATCTGTAACAGACACTGTTTCAATTACTAGATGATTACTATAACTAGATACTGGAATCATGGATCACAGCAGGCTGTTTACACAGAGCAGAGAGGAGAGGACAGGATCAGTTGCAAGTAGAGGTTTAAAAGCCAGTGCCAATGCCATTCGTGGGCCTTGGAAAAGTGTATGCATAAAATCCATTTTCTTCTAATTGAAAAAAATATATATATATCAGAGAAATGTGTGATGGTGCTGACTCTAGAGAGCAGCAGGACTTTTATGTTGCAGTCAAATAGAAGACCACAGATGTAAAAAGAGTAAAAACAACTTGGGGTGCAGAGGGTTAATATAATGTGGTACATATGAAGGATGTACACACTTTCATCTGTTGGACAAAAACACACAAAACAAAACAATGTCCAAGCTTGATATTCGTGGAAGCACATAATTGTGGTGCTAAATCCGGCCCTCCCGTCCTATTGAGTCTTACTGTAGCCTGCTCAAAGCATCACAGCTACTTGAAAATCTCTTCCCACTGTCTGTGGACTGTTCACACAGCAATCTCTATTTTTGAACTAGTTGCTGAATGCAGCTTTTCACAGCTTCACAGCACTCCATAGATAATAGAACTGAGATGCCTTTGCTTCTGTCTTTTTTCGTCCGCCTGTCAAAGCGAAGGCAAACTGCTCTGTACAACAGGAAGTGCACATTGCGCTGTATGTGAACATGCTCTGTGTCTGGATCAAGGCTGGTTTCACTATCAACTCCGAAATATAACATCAAACTGCTATCAGCTGGTAATTACGGACCATTCAATCTTAATGATAGTTTGCCATAAAGAGATATACAAATCTAAAAATCCAAAACATTGCTTCAGCACACCCAGGCGCCATCATAATTAGAAAGCACTCAACGGTAAAATAATAGTTCACTGACACATTGTGAATGGATAACACAGTCACATACACAAAGGCACAAACACTGGCATAATTGGAGTGTGTGTCTGTGTGTGCCCCCTTGTGACACATCATTTTAAGAGCACTCCATGGTTCCATGCTTGTTTTAATTGGAATGCGTTCCTCATCATCTCGCCTGCTTTAAATGTGGAGAAATAAGGACTCAGGTCCAGTCTCCAGCTGGGCTCTGTCCTGCCTTCCATGCCTCAGCTCCTGTCAGTTTAACACATTCATTGCTGATATCCATCAATCTTTAAGCCAAGATTTTGCCTTTTTGGCTCATCCTAGAGTCCTCTGTGTCTGCATTGCACCTTACCCAATTGAAATTGTTACTGATTTATATCAAAGTCACTGCTGCGTCCTATTCCTTTTTTTTTGGCAGAGAATCAAATCCCTCTCCAAGTTTATTAAAGTTTCCATACCTGCTGTAACAGATCAGATCTCCCCGGGCTCCAGGCATTTCATTTTGTAAACATGAGAAGATTTACAAGATATATTGAGGGTGTTTGAGTGATGGTCATTACTAGAAGGAGAATAACAGAGCTCAAACTGCCCTATTGCCAGCATCAATAATGGGCAGTGCTGCAGTGAGGTGCTGGGGTTTAAATATAGTCTCTAGGTGCAGGTTTCTCTCCTGTAGTCAGCAGTTTTCACACACAGCTGTGTGGACCACAGACAGCTTGGTCTATAATCTCAACAGTGATCACTATCCCACTTATCTTTTAACCTAATAAATATCTCTCCCCATGTTTCCCTCTCTCTTCAGACTCTCGCCAGAACTCCTCACAAACCTTTAGAGAATCAAGGTTCATTTCAAGATATTCTAGTTTCCCTGGGATTTTCAAAACAGCGGGACAGGAAGTGAGGAAACTGAACTTTCTGCAGAAAAAGGCTTTCTGTTGTTATTCGGATATAAGGAGCAACTGCTTTAAAGCCTAGCTAAATAAATAATGATGAAGGCTGTTTTGTCACATCTGCAGATCTCTTTGTGTCTCCTTGTGGATCAGGCTGCTATTAGTCAGTGTCACCGTCCGACTATGACACAGTACTGTTTAAAATCAAGATGCGATTGGCTACAAGGCAGTAACACAAACCCAGCAAGAGAATTGACTTTCATCCTAAGCGACACATCACAGGTTCACCGTATTAAGATATGTCTAATCCTGCAAGCAGACACTGGCAGAAAACTGTTTCAATTACGGTTTATCCTGGTTCAAATTAGATACAGTTGGTGTCCCAGCTGTCACCAGAGGTCTTTTTTTTTTTTTTTTTTTTTCAAAATTGAAAAATGAATTGAAATATGCAACATGTTCCATCTGGCTACTCTGCTGTCAGAATGCACTGACTTTGACATCAATAATCTCTATAAAAAAATGTGACAGTATTTGTGTCAAACCTCATAAAAAGTCATGAATATACAAAAATAAATAAAATAAATTAGTATAAGTAACAGAAGCTGTTCTTTCTAAAAGAAACAAAAAGGGGATTTTTCACAATTTGCTAAATCTTTTCTCAGATGGAAAATCATCAAATATCTCATAATATGACGGAAACATTGTAAATCTCAGTCAGTATGTCAGTTAGTCATCTGCTTATGGTTAGGGATCATTGAAAAGTTTTCCCTTACTTGACCATGCTGCGCGCTCCATCCGGGTCCATGGCGCTGACTGAGCCGACAGCCACGCCCACCGCAGCGTCTTCCTTCACATCCATCAGATAGCTGGCTTTGTCGAACATCGGCGGCTCGTCCACATCGTCCACGCCGATCCGAACCGTTGCCATGTCCTTGGAGCCTGTGGACATGAAGCGGGGGTCCACTTGGGTGTTCTGGACCTGGATCTCCACCGTGTAGGACGGCTTCTTCTCAAAGTCCAGAGGCTGCAGAGGCAAACAGAAAAAGGCAGCACATGAGGGTTTAGGAGGATTGTCTCTTGTCTCTATATGTGTACTGAGAAAAACTATAAGGTTGTTTTTTTGTGCATTTTTTTTTTTAAATAAAAGTGAGATGTCAACAATCAAATGCAGTGCCACCTGATGAACACATGTAAAATAATCATTGTCTTTTAGCTCTGTTTAGGTCTCCACCAAGAGCTTCAAGGGGGATGGGCTGAAAAACTAAAACAAGGATCTGAATGATTTAATGCCTGTCAAAGCGCTGAGAAGTTTGTCTTAATTCTTTAATTTGTCACTAAGAGTGACACCTTTTAAATAACACAAAGTCTTTATTATCCATTGTTGAGTTATTGATTGACCAAGTCGGAAATATTGGTGACCAATATTTAGATTCGAGACAAAAAATGCAATTTGGATACCTTTTTCACTTAACAAGTGATTGTTTTCCACATAATGGTTAGAATATGCGATAAAATTATCAATAGAGTTATTGTAATTAATAGCTTCTAACAGTATTTAGATATACAGTGCATTACATTTGCAGTGTATATCTGTATTCTTTACCTTTAAAATATAGAATTCTGTTCAGATTTTACAGTAAACGTACATCTTGAGTTTACAGTGTAGATGGGACTCATGATCCATGCAAGAACTGGGTTGATCAGGCTAAACACAAATATAGTTTTCATACTGTATAAAGTTATAGGAAAAAAAGGCTAAACCATGCAGAATTCTTACTTCGAGATTAACAGAGCAAGTTTGTTGTTTGTGTGTGTGTGTGTGTGTGTGTGTGTGTGTGTGTGTGTGTGTGTGTGCTTAGGGAGTAAGTGGTTAAGGGCGGAAAAGAGAGACAACGCTGCAGAATGCAGTATGAGCAGACAAGTTAGCAGCAGAGCAGAGAAGAGTTTTAAGTTTGGTGGTGAGGGCAAAAGATGTGTACAGTGTGGATGTTTCAGTCTGCACAGCTCCTCTAAACATCTGCTGTCCATGTTGGTACACAATGGACATTTCTGTGTGGGAAGGTTTGGAGGTTTATTTCTAAATGACTTATAGTTTTATGACCATCCTTTTTTGCTTTTACTTCTGTGCTCAAACAAGCACATCATGACAAACTGTACTTTCGACAGAGAACAACCATGCTGTGGTCTCCTCTCCACTTTAGGAGAGATTTCTTTCAGTGTGTGTATGTTTATGTTCATAGTAGGCCCACTGAGGCCACACAGACAGACATCACTTATTTTCATCCTTTTATTGTTGTTAATAAAAACTTAAGGGCCAAACTTAATACCCCCCAGGAGCCTATAGCAATCTAAAGAAAGGAAAAATAAGAACTGAAGTTATGGACACAGAGAAGAGCTGTTTCTACATGCTGCTGAACTGAACACAGAATCGTTTATTATTATATACAAAGTGCTCTGATAGTACTTCTATGTTCTCCTGGGTGCTTACATTAATGAATGCATACCCCTTTTATTAAATCAGATACCCAGTATCCCCATAAAGCCAAAATTGAAAGATCGGCTGTTTCATCACCACATTAGGTTATTGATTAGATCAAATCGTCAAATATTCATCTATTCAGTGTCACCCCTACCGAGAAACAGAGCATTAAAGAAAAGAACATGTGTCTTTTATTGTATCAAGCCTGTGTGAAAGAGAACAGAATGGGAATGATGCTCCAGAGGAAGATCTAACTTTATAATAAAAATGTGATAGAAAGCAGCTTTAGTCAGATTGAGTCTGATGACATATGACGGTGGTTTTAAATAAGTGCAAGTAATGTTGACGAAATGTGTTTTGTTGACATCGGCTGTGACAATGGCGCATGGCTGTTGTTTCAAACGAGAACAAAGCTTTAGATTTACTTGAACAGCTCCACACGAGCTGCACTGCTTCCTTAAGGAATCCTGGATATTGTCCTCATCTTGTATCCTGCTGACAGAATATCATTATGTCTTTGTTGGAGCTTGCAGACTTTCCTCTGGTTGTGTCAGCAAGAGGAACAAAAGAATTTCTAAATATCAATTGTGATTGTACATGAGTAAACACGCGCTCTGCCAGGACACAGCGATAAAAAGCTCCAGCCCTGTGTATTGGTGCCTGCTGCAAAGGCTACGACTGGGGGTTGTGAAGGTAAAGATGAATAAGTTTAATTTGGTTTCTTTCATCTGTCAAGCATGCCCGGGCTTTGCATATTTAACAGTACATGTAAAACAGACTACGTGGGCAGGATCCTTATGAGTCCAAAGTGTGGGATCTGCTGAATCACGGCTTTAGAATTCATTTGATTTAACTGAAGCCGTGAGAAAAATATCAAGATAATTAAAATGTAGCCCCATTTGAACAAGGGCATCAGGCGAGCAACACATTTCACATTATTTACAAAAAGGCTGTTTGACTTCTGCATTTCATTCTCTGCTTTTTAGTATGCTACAACTGGATTTTTTTTCTCCTTTATTTATTTTTTAGCACATTATTGCTTCTATAATGCATACGTTAATCAGTTTTTAACCATCATGCATCTTGTAATATTCCAGTTTGTAAATCTGTCTTCTCATTAGTGCGACTCAAACAGTTTCGAAATGTGATTAGTACTCTGCGCTCCCTCTCACCTTGCTGACTGTGATGATTCCCTCCTGGGTGTCTTTGTCAGTGGAGATGTCGAACATGTCCATGCCGTCTCCGCTGACGATGGTGAAGTACATCTCAGCATTCTTCCCAATATCTCTGTCAGTGGCTACGACTCTCCCCACTGGAGTGCCGGACCTGGACGACTCAGGAACTCTGAACTGGTAAATACCTGTAAATAAAGAAGATGAGAAGGGCCATCAGCGGCATGATATAAGACTGGTGCTGCTTTTATGCAAATAATGCTGGCTGCAGGTACCAACTGATTTCCCTCAATTTGGTTGGAAACCACCTCAGTGAGGCCACCTTCCAGACTGCAATCCTTTTATGGCCTGTGCTAACTATTCACACATCAACATAATGGGCTCATCAATTCAACATGGATCTCAGCTTTACTGTCTTACCCAGTCTATGCATCTACATAACTTTTTAGAGACCCAAGCATGCAAAAATATTTAAATACAATAGGTGAAAATAACCCATTTCAATGCATGATAAAATCTAAACGGGATTATCATGAAGTGGACAGACTGTGAAGATGAGAGCTGTGGGTACCAAGAGAACTCATTTTCATTCATCAAATACTTGTCCCTAAATCCTTTATTTGAGGATTTAGGGACAAGACACATATGGAAGTATGCTTGGGCTAAATCCTGAACCTGATGCTGCGTTCATCGGTGTGTGAATGTGTTCCCGATGATGGCAGGTGGCCTTGTGTTGGGTAGCCTCGGCCACAAGTGTGGGTGAATGGGTAAATGAGTGCTATCTGTAGTGTAAAAGCTTGGAGCGTTCACAAAGACTAGAAAAGAAGTACATAAGAGTAGTCCATTTACCATTTAGGCACTAAGGTATATAAATGAACAGCCTGGCTCTCGTGATGTCCACAGCTGATGTCATCACATGCTCACTGTTTAAAACAGTGACAGCGTGTGTGTGTGACCTTTTGGATATGCAAAAAAACACAAAACATGTTGAACTCTGGAGTGGATCACTGACGATTCACTATTGTGTCTTATGCGCAAATATGAATGATTAAAAACACACAATGTCTCCCTTTTCTTTTATCACATACTTCTTGAGAGCTGCAGTTAAATCGTCCCTGCCTGGTGTAGCAGAAAAGAACATATTCAGTACATGTTCAGCCTGAGTAATCCAAAGCTTCACCCTTCACAACCAACACTTTGGCCTCTAGCGCATTTTTACTAACTAAGGTCGCTTTCGCATACAGACACCCTCAAAATAATTTGTTTTTTAGAAAGCACAACCTGAAACTGAATCTGAACCAAGTTTTAATCGATAATATTGAGGCTTTTTTGTGCGTGAAAAATGACTTGTGCCATTATTTATGGAAGGTGATGGTGAAATTGGTGCATTTTATTGGTAAAGAGCAACAACAACATTGATGCTTTTTTGATTTGGTTTGTTTTGCTTCCACACTGTGCTCTATCAAATGCACCGAGCATTGTAAACAGATCTCATGCTGTCCCTCATCCAATGGAATGAATGTGTGTGTGAAAGAGCTGCCACTTTTCCATCTTTAAGAAGAGGAATTAAATTTATGGTTTTAACACATTGGAGATCATTTGAGCATTCACACCAGCATAAAACAAACCAAGTCTAAAAAACACTATCTGACAAAACGCACCAGACTGTGTTTCAAGAGGACCAAACAGCTCAGGTGTTAATGCCCTCTTAGCTAACTGAAAAAAAAAAATCTCATATAATTTGCGTAATAATTTTTGTGAAAATGTCCTCAGTACGGGGCAGAGAGCAGTTCCAAATCCCACTCAATTCATGGTGCTATTAACCATTCTTTGTGAAGTGTTATTTGCGCCAATAAGAAGTGACTGTGCCCCGACATAAAAAGTGCAGCACAATCATTAAGATCCCCCTGTATTCTGATGGTGGCACAGAATGAATCTACCTGATAAAAGTGTACAGACATAATAAAATCAGAAAAACAAATGACCTCAGTCCCTGTCTCTGGCTCTGCCTTCCTGGAGGCTGTTGTGCTGCAGTTTCATCCCTCATCCCCTTTGAGCCTAATATTCTTGCCTCTTTTTATCTTATAAAGGTGTGCAATATTACAATGTATGATTGTGTCAATGAGCCACTGCCTTGTCATTTGCTCCTTGTTGCCTTTTAACACTAGATGGGGATTTTGTCTCATCTAATTCCTCTTAAGGGTTGTTTTTTATATTATGCTTTCCTTTGGCGTTGTTTTTTCTTTTCTTTGGAGGGGATTTGTTCTGTTGTCCACTTAGGTAGCTGTTTGTGTTTCCTGTCTAATATGGCCCTTAGAGACCATTCCTAAATGTAACTGGGATTAAAAGGTACTCATACAAGCCATACTTTGCATAAAAGCCAGAAAATCACCACCTGAGTCGGCGAGTCGAGGCTATTGATTAAGAACCTTATTAATCCACCCTTTCATGGGGTGAGTCACTAATAGAGCAGGTAAAGCAGGCCACAGAGAATGGATGCAGAGCCTAAACTCAAACAAAGATGTTAAGAAAGTTTGTCTCTGCTGGAAAAAAATCATGACAGCATAAATGCTGAACGAAGAAACAACATCTTTCTGTTGTCTTAGAACTTCATAAAGAAGGTTAGACAGGTAGACAGCAAGAACAAAAGAGCATTCTTTAAAAAAAAAAAAGAAAAAAAAAAAAGGAGTGTAAATGCTGATGGAAGCCAGGCGCTGGAACAATGTTTCTCTGCCAGACTGCTGACTATCATTAAAAAAAAGCATTTCAATGTATTTTTTTGTGAGTGTGATGTATCCCTTTGTTCTCTGGAATAAGCACTAACGCTGTGTTTTGCCATCAGTTTGTTATGGCAGTTTGAGATGGCCTTGCTAAGAGTTTCCCTCCTCATTGTGAAACAAACACAACCTCTTCCTGTATGAAAAATGCAGCTCCATTGAGTCACTGAATGAAGTCCAAGCACACAAACAGGTTTAAATTAATGCAAATGAGATGTCACTCTGCTGAAAGAACCCGAGGCAGTTCCATATCAGGACGCTTTCCTCTGCTCCGGGTATGTGTGTGCGTGGGTGTGTGTGTGTGTGTATGCATGCACTCCATCTCAGAAATCTAGTGGTGTGTATAAACCACTTGAGTGAGTAATTATATGCTGCTGTGACACAGCAGGCGTCATACACCCTGGCAGCCAGACAGTACTCAACCTGCCACTGTTTTGGTATACTTCTATGTGTTTGTGTGTGTGTAGCCACATAGAGAGGGAGTGAGATAAAGTGTGTGCTAATGTGTAAATACAGTAAACACATTATCACACCGCCACAGCTGCAGCTGCCAGCACCGACTACCTTATTTAACAAGGGATCATTGGACTACCTTCATGACACATACACATTTACATATGTGTCTCTGTGTTAAGATAGCTATCCAGCTGTCTGTCCACAGTGAGCTCATTGTCTTTTAGAGCTGAAATAAACTAAACCAACAACCAGCTATACCAGCTAGCTTAATTAACACTGACCACATATAACTACAAAACCAACACCAAGCAAAACTCACCAAAACAAACCAACCCAGCCAAACCAAACCATCCGAGTGACGCATTAAGACAAATTAAGCCAAATAAGCATAGCCTGGTATCTTTTGTATTAACTGCAGTTTTACAGAGGTTACTTTTGTAGTGTAAACTGCTGAGAAAGATGTTTTCAACTGACCCTGTGCAAGGAACAACATTTCTAACTACAGCTTTAATGGCTGCTATGTCCGTATGGAAGTGTGTGTGGAGGAGGACTTAGGGCCAGGAGTCCCGGGAACAAAATGAATCTGTCATTTAATCACTGCGTCTGAGTGACTCCCTCTCATTCCAGAGAGACATAAACCACATGAAATGCAATACGAGTTCTCGGACTGAGGTCTCATTGGAAAACATCAGACCTCTATTGATTTAGGACCACATATAAAAAGGACCCAGGTGCGTTAAAAAAAAAAAAAAAAAAAAATATGATTCCATGTGATTTTTGCTGTTCACACTGCCAGAAAAACAATCCGATCTGAAACACATGGTGTGTTTCAATACACTTCTGCCTGCTGTCTGAACATAGCCTTGATCTGGTTGCAGTTTCATGAGGCTGAGATTAGAGACGACAGCAGGATGTTATACAGTGAGGTGTATAAATAAAAAAAATCACTACAATTAAATGGCTCCCATGGGGACAAACATCATTACACATTATTATATATATAATTATAGGGATCTATTTATCTATTTCAATACTCTATATTTAGCTATTCCAACCAAGCCAGCATGGCATGCTTGGTACAATGAATTTCTTAGCTACAGCCTCTGAAACATGGAAAGTCTGCTGAGGACATCACCATCCATAAGGAGCTGAAGAGGTCCAAAGCATGTCAAAGTTTAGAGAGTGCATTAGACTGCAGATACATAACTGTATGTATACTTTAATTGAAGACAAGGACGACACTTTACTCAGCCAAAAGATTCATGTTATTTTCCCCAAAAGCCTGTAAATGACTGATGTCTAGTACTAAGAAATTGGGCATTTGGTGCTCAGGGGCATCATATTTAGGTAAAGATATGACATATATACCACAACAGTGTGACCACAGACAACAATTTTACTTTACTATTTTAATATTTCTGGTCTATTTATGTAACTATTTCCTAGCAAAATACTAAAAAACAAAAACAAAAACAGGAGTGGAGTATGGCGAAACCTCAGTGAGCCCAGAGGTAAAGACTCAGACTTCATTTCCACTCACTTTTCTTTCTGGCTGGTTGGAGATTGTGTTACCTGTAGGCTCCAGCAGCAAGAGCACTGATTGGAGTCCTGCTGTGAAGTGAGATGAATTGACATGTGTGGGCAAGGTTTGGGAGACTGTGTGTTCTACTTTGATGAGAAACTTCAGAGTGGAGGACAGGATGTGGGATTAAGGGACAGGAAACACAGTATGCCAGCATGTGTGTGTTAAGCGTTGTGACTTTAGCAGAATGACAATGCCACTTGTAATCTTCCCAGCGGGCCCTTCAGTGATCTTGCTTTGCCGGTGAAGGAAACAGTGGGTGAATGGGTGCTAATGGTGCGTGGAGAGGAGGGAGAGAAACTGAAACTCTGTTACAGAGACTATGATTGAATGAGGCGAGGATGGAGATGGAAAACAATTAGAAGATAAAGAGATGGATCCAGCAAGGCAGGGAGCTGGAGGACTGCCTTCATGTCAATTCACGAGGATTAGAAGCGAGAATGACTGACTTGATCGAGGCCAACGCAGAAGTAATTTACTCACTTCTTTTACACTGCTATGGGCGCTGGAACACTGCTGGTTGACACACACACACACAGCAACACACATACACACACCGGGAATCTGTTACATTCACGCCAGCTGTTGCTAAGCTCAAACTTCCACTGTTTTAATGCTTCAACATAAGTGGGATTAGTAATGATTTACACTGAGATGCACCATACAAACCAGTTCTGACAGACGCAACTGCAGTGTAGCTGAATGACAGTAATGTAGCAAATGAAATGTTGTCTTGACAACTAAATACAGGAAGCACAGTGGAAAAATTAAATCTTTAAATGAATCTCTCTTTCATGTTGGATTAAAAAGATGGGGTGCAACGTCCATTCACACAACACAGTGTTCAGTCAACAAGATCTCCAAACTAAATGACAAAAAGACCAATATGACCATGTCAGTACCACCCATGAGGGCGTTTCTCAAAACTGGCTCGTGGTACAGCAGAGCATACAGAATTTATACAAACCCGGTAAATGGTTAAACAACCTATTCAGTTGTAATAAAGGAATTTTAAACAGTACATACATTTACATAAAGGTCGAAAGTGAAATAGTCATGAATATGACGACAAAAATGTTAGTTACATAAAAAAAACATGATTAATACACTGTGAGTTACGTAAGTTATGAGAAAAAAAAACAAACTACATTAAAAATTGTTTAGTTTTATTTTCAAACAGTACGAAAACCCATTTCTCCTGGGTGAAAGTTCACCGTTGGTTCATGGACATGCTGGTCCTTAAATTGTGGTCAGGTGCGTTCTGCCTGTTTTTATTTGAGTGTAAATGTGCACATTGTTTCCACTGGGGATGCATTTAATGATTAAATGAGCCAAAGTCTAACCTGACCAGGTCTATAAAGAAAAAATAAAGTTTAAGGCCTAGCCTGATTGGCTCATTGGGTCTAATGGACTTGCATGTCTAGAGGCTCACATATCTACCACATCACGCCAGGGCAAAGACGGATCCCGCTGCAAAACTTTGTTTGTCCCAGCAGGCTGTAACTTCTGCAATGTCCTGTCAGACGATTTGAAGACTAATGCTAGCTGTCCCTATGCACTCAGGGTCCCTGTCAAAGTCACTGCTGCGCTGCCTTTTCACTTAGCAAACAGGCAGATATGTTTCCTCAGCAGAAACAACTCGCTTCTTCAATTTGCTGAATCCGCCATATAAAAAGCAGCAGACCAGGTACAGGCACACCTGGCTTTTAAAGGGAATAGGAGATGACACTGACTGGATTTATTCATGTATGACCACAACACAGCTGTGATTAATTAATAGACTAAACACACCCCCTCGCCCCTTGCACCCAGGTTAACCAATAAATACATTAAATAAACCATGCACCACAGAATATTGCAACAGAGCCACATGCAGTATGACCGAATGCTCCACAGCACTTGTGTTGTACTGTTTTCTCAACCGCTTTCCTCCAGGACAAGCATGAACTTGGAACCTCGTTCTTTTAACACATATTTGACCACTTAAAGGGTTGGCTCACCCATATTACTAACAAATGATACTGTCTCACTTCCCTTCAGTAATGCCAAACCCATGTAGTGAGTGTCTCTGAGATTTTAGATTACCCTGCTGTGGGGCCTTAGGGCAAAATTGAAATCTGGGTGTTTTATATTTATGAGTTAGATCCTGAATTTAGTTCTCCTTCTGAAGTAATAATGTCTCTCATGTTTGCTGTGTGTCAGTTAGGTAAGGTATGGTACCTGGCATACTGCATGTTCCATAATTGTAATAAATATAGAGGAAGGCAGCATTTTCATACTGGCCATGATGCATTCCCATAAATCAATCTGTGCTTGGAAAGCCTGCAAATACAAATATGTGAACTCACAAACATGACATCATAATGGCACAGAAGTAATAATAAAAATACTAAAAGGTGGCATTAGAAAGTTTTCTTTCCTAATCTGCAGACATTTTTTCAATGAAAAAAGACATGTCTTTTTAACCTCTAATCCCTCTCTGCAGCCTAAAAGCCCAACCAAAGCACGGCTAAAACCCATTTAATTATCCGTGTATAAAATGGACTACATATAAAAGCTGACTTGCCTGACCACAAAAACTTGCAGAGGAGAGCTCCAATTTGGAAATGTGGGGAAAGTGCAAACGCTCAGGTACTAAGCTTTGAATGAACTGTCTTTGCATGGCTGACTTATGGGGCTTTTTGTTTGGGGCTTACAGCAAGTGATTTAAGTGCTTTTTTAACGGGTTGCTTTGCTGTTGCACTTGCATGCCTGATTTGAAATATGGAAGTCTGTCTGCAGAATGAGCAGCTCCGGTGCTTCTGGTAGATGCAG
The DNA here is from genome assembly GCA_028566105.1 of Hypoplectrus providencianus. Lineage (NCBI taxonomy): Eukaryota > Metazoa > Chordata > Actinopteri > Perciformes > Serranidae > Hypoplectrus > Hypoplectrus providencianus. The sequence goes on from JAOWBC010000115.1 coordinate 23,498,631, forward strand.
GCAATCAGGAAGCACTCTGAAGCACTGGTTTCGTCGGGTTTAATAATCTGTAACGAGTAGAAGTTGGGGACCCTACACACACATTTTGCAGAAAAAAAGCCATCAGCAGGCCATGTGTGAAGCCGGGTGCACGGAAAGCTGCCGCAGCTGCTTCAAGCGACTCAAAAGTGAACACTCATTAGTTCATAAAGCCTGCTATAATTAAGAATTGTCTATGGCTATGATGCAATTCATGTAATTTTGATGAATACATAATGTACTTTTTTTGCATTCCATTGATTCAAATAATAAAAACCCCAAAAATGCAGAGTCAAGCTTCAGATTCCTGTCACTTCAGGTTATACTGGGGACTCGTAGTCCATATTCCCAAACAAAGTTTCATTTCATCAAAACACCACCAACTCATTGGCACACAGGAAACCTCAGGACCCCCCGAGGGACGGGTCCCCAGAGTAGCTGCCTGCTCTGCCCTGATCCTGTCTTGGCTCGCAGCACTAAAAAAGTGACGTTTAAAAAATTCAGCAGCAACATCTTTTCCAGAGACAGGGCTCTTGTTGCTCTGGATAATCCAAAGTGCACGCTGTCAGATTTCATTTTGGGTCTTGAGTTGGAATGTTGGAATTTGCTATACTTTATACTGTCTTTTAATGCATGTAACTCCCAATAAGTTTCAACACTGATGGATAAAACTGCCTGTTTTTAAATCCCTGAAACTTTGGAATAATGGTTGTCATTCTAATAACATTTTTTTAATCACTAGAAAATGAATCAACTACAATTACGATAGTTAATCCATTTTTTGATTTGGATTGAATCCGCAGCCTGTCTCTAGCTTGCATACCACAGCCGGGCTGTGCAGAGAGTTTGTACTTCTTGGTACAAAGCCCACATGTTTACAGTGAGAATGCTCCTGTGATTAAGGATTAATTAAGTTTAATTGATTAAGAAGGCTTTCGGGAAGAATTAATGTTACTTGGTGTAATTCCCCTGGAAGGACAAATACCACTGCTGAACTCATTTCCACTCCTCGAGCACAAAGGGCTGGACTTTTAATGAATGAACATGCTGGCAGGGAGCAGCGCCCCTGCTGTGATGGACAGGATGACTTATAGAGTTAGTTAGAAACTTCATTGTGTACTGCTACGGCTGCACTGCAGCAATTTCAGGCCTTTGACATCGAAGACATCGGGCCTCTGAGTACAGTGATTTACTGATCCATAACTGTTATGTGAGTTTGTAACTGTGGCAGATAAATACCAGTATTTACGGTCAACTTTCATTTAAAATCTAATGTTCCCAATTGGCTGCTTTTCCTATTTTTCCATATGAAGGGCCAACAGGTTCAAAGTTAGCTTGCGGTGCAGAGAAAAGATGTGGCTGCTTTATATTATTTAAGGGGTTACCAAAGACACGGCTCCACGGCTACACCATGACAAGTGTGCCCACCACACACACTTTTGTCTTTTAGGAGATTGTCAGTGAGCAGCTTGACTTGTGCTCAGTATTTTGACCTCTGTCACAACAACAGCTATCGCCACATATGTTTGTTATTGAATAGTCACAAAGAGTCGAACAAAGATACACAGATGGAAAGCTTGAAACACAGCGTAGAGGGTGCCATATGGTGTTTTGTAAAATTTGTATCTCATATGACAAAAACCGGCACAGTATTAATTAATCTGTAGAAGTAATAATTAGCATTGAGGCGCATCATTTAGGTGTATCTGACGTGTCCACTGTGTTACGTTTTACATGAGAATGACATTCCTCAAAGAAGCTGATTACTTCTACCACATGTTATCTCCAGATGGAAAGGGTCTTAAACTCCAAAGCTGTCAAACTGAAAGAAGCAGCAGTGAAGCTCAGGGAGTCATCAGTCAGGTGGTCGTCGTCATTAGACACAATTTATTGAAACAGTGTCCTTCACAATGGCTGCTGTCAATCAAGCATCCCGACCATCCTCTGTTGAGAAAACACTGTGAGCAGATAAACCACTAGACAATGTCAGCCAAGACCATGAACTGCAACCAATATTCTGCCATGTCTCTCAAGGTACAACCAAGATTCCAAAAAGGATTGGAGTCTGCGTAAAACATGAATCAAAACAGAATGCATCACATTTAGCATGTTGTGGAATCAGTTTGAACATTAGATATATTGCCTTTGTACAGTTATCTCCAAGGACTCACAGATGGCCACATTCAGTTTTATTGATGCTTTGCACCATGGACCTGTTTCATGTAAGATATATTTACACGGAGCGGTCGTCAAGATGTAGTGGATAGACAAAAAAACAAACAAAAAAAACCCCAACATATATATATATATATATATCTATATATATAGATATATATATATATACAACCAGCATGAAAGTAAATATCTAATTATACATATATAATATTGCCACAAATGTAAAATGCAAAGGAAAACACAATCGATCTTAACGCAGTCTCAGTGGAGCCCTGCGCTTGTTTCTAACAGGAGACAGTGACACCTGAACTGT
>JAOWBC010000115.1:23501236-23516520 GCA_028566105.1 Hypoplectrus providencianus
CTCGTTTTTCAAAATAAAAGATCTTTTGGACTCTGGTAATCGGTTAAAATGAAACTGTTATTTTTTTTCCTATGCGGCCCAGCACCAAATGACCCACGGGCCGGTACCAGTATGTGGACTGGTGGTTTGGGACCACTGCTTTTGACATAATTTAGGGAATCAGGGTTGTGTAATATCTGTTGGTGTTTGTATCATCTTTGTCTTTTGGGGATAGCTTTGACTGCTTGCCATGTGTTTACAAAGAGCCAGAACAAGATGGAGCAATGATGGTAGATTGAGCTAAATGAAGAGAAGGAGCACCCTTAGTGAGACCAAAGCTGCTAACCAGCAAAATAACAGGTTTCTTTTCTAAATATTTCATAGCGGTTACCTCTTCTAGCGCACATAAACACACCAACACCTCTACCACACCTTTCCACAGCCCTGCAGGGAGGTGCTGTATTGATTGATTTTGTGTGAATGCAGCTGAAGGGCATGTTTCATCCTGTGGTGACGCTTTTTGATGCCAGATGTGAGCAGACATGCTTAACAGCTCTGCACCAAGGCAATGCACTTTACTGTCTCTAAATGAATTTAGTCATTACTGAACGCACCAGCCATTAAGAAATATGGACAGGGGAGAGTGCACGTCTCCATCCACACCAACTCCAGCACCAGTGGCCACCCCCACCCTACTAACACCTCGGCCTTGCAGTGGCAGAGATGTCATGAGTCTTCAACACCCATTTCCCAACCCTAGCCATGGAAGGATCTGGCTTGTATACATAATAGCTATCACTGTTGTATTCCTCCATTCAGAAGAATTGGAGGAATATCCCTCCTAACAAGGAAATGACAGAAATCACCAAAAGAAATATGTCATTATTTATCAGAGGGGGGTAAAAATTGTAAATGAAGAAATAAATTATGAGATAAAATTGAATGAATTAACAACCTACAAAAATGGCAATGCCATCTTTACGTCATCAATATTTGCCTAATTTTTCGTTCCTCTTAAGTCACTTCCTGAAAGGATGGCATTATATGGTGCCAATGCATGCATTAGGCCGTGTAGCTTCATGTATTTCACTCTGTCTTTAAAACTGAGCCGTTTGACAAGACAGGCTGCAGATAAGTGTAAATATTTGCATGACAGACACATACGTGTTCTGGACGACTAACCCCTGCTGTTCTAAAAGTCAACCACAGACCATGCCCCTTTGGAAAAGCAGGCAAAGAAAATGACTTAAATCAAAACTTGGCAGTCCATTAAACCAGCATATTGCATACAGCAGCAAAATGGTATATAGTAGAGTAAGTGACACAAGTAATTAAAACCAGAAGCTACCACTCAAAAGCCCCATTGACAAGAACATTGTGTCAACACATTGTGCTGTTCATGTAAAATTCATGTAAAATTTTTCTTGTGATGAATAGATATAAAATGCTTCCAGAGATGGCATCTGTGTTGTTTGTTACATGTATTGTGTGCTCTTTTTTTTTTTTTGTATAATGCAGCAGGTGCGGCAATTTTTATTGCTAATAATGATAAATTCCTGAGGGGACGCTGGATCTGTGGACGTAAACCAACCTCTGTTTCCTTTTTGTTCCTTATTTTTTGCACAGTTCAATTTAAAGCTAACAGCAGATTTTTGCTGGAAAAAACCTCAGAGACATGCACTTCTGATTATGCTAAGTAAACTGTGAATAATCACCAAGGTATAGAAACACAGTTACCCTGCCTTCGCTCCGCTTCAGAACTGTATAATTGATGAGAGTGTGTGACTCAGTGTTTCATCATTTGTTGTCTTACTCTGAGTGAAGCGGGGAGGGTTGTCGTTGACATCAGTGAGGCTGATGTTAACCATGGTTGTTCCAGTGAGCCCTCCTCTCTGCCCCGCCATATCCTTCGCTTCAATGACCACCTGGTAGTGCTCCCTCTGCTCGCGGTCCATGTCACCAGGACCCAAGGCTGTCCGGATCACACCTGAACAAAAGTAACATGCCATTGTTAAAATTCTGCTGTGGGTTTTCCCTTTCCACTTCGCTCTGTCCTCACCCCCTTCTGACCAGAATGCTACATCAAGCCAAACTTCATAAAACAATCAGAGAACATGCTGTTTCCAATTAAAATGCATTTGTCAAGCTAAGACTAGAGGGAACACAGCTGACTTTCTCTACTGCAACAGTTGTGTTTTGCTCTTGTTTTTTTTTTCTGTGGGTTGTTAACAGAAGACCGTGCCATCTGTCATACTGATATTTTGTATTTCTCCAGTCAGTACGCACCTACCAATACATGTTCTGCTGATGAAATTGGGCATATCTAGAAAAGTTCAAATCATCTGACGAGGAGGCTGCATGTTAAACTGTGCCTTGAATTACAAGTCACTTGGTGTACACACAATCTGTCTTAAGAAAGTGAATGTCAGTTTCATGTCTGTGCAAGGCAGGGCAGGTTTAGTCTAACTTAGACATATATATTATATACACTGTGTAACAATTGAGCAATCTGAAAATGATTTCATCTTTTTTTTTATCATTATAAATTCATGTATGGTTTGGAGTGTCACTGGATTTTGGCTGCAAAACCACTGACCAAGGAATAGCAATAAACAAATATGTAAATAAATGTACCTTAAATTCTGGAAGTAATGTAGTTTCAAGGGTGAAGTGAGCAATGTAAGTTGTGTGAAAACCATAAATTACATAAAAAATATGTAATTTGCACACTGTGAACCACGGAAGTTACGTAAAAAGTTGTTTACTTTTGTTGTCACACGGGACATGATCACTGTTTATTCAACCCATCAGTCACCTTATATTACAGATATTACTCGCAACAAGCACAACGTTCTGTTTAAAGAAATTGTGGTCATTTCACATAAATTGAGAGACCAGGCTGTTGGGATTGATGGAGACTGAAGTTCATTTGGATTTTTTAGTCATTTCCTCCCAATATAGCAGTATTATTATTGTTTTTATCGCTACTGGCTGTTAGCTCGTTATACATGGTAGCAGAGCTGTAATATCTATAATTCAAAGAGAACATTAAGCTGCTGCTTCACATTAATAGCAATTAATGCACTTTATTGCACAGACATTGGTATTTATTGGGTATTCCCATCTCTCTCGTGGAAAGAAAGCTAATTCCCAAAATGTTAAATTATTCCTTTAACTTTTATTTGCTTCACTGTACTTGCTGTTCTTTACATCTCACTTCCTCTCGGTGCCATGAGAGCATGGTTTTAATATATCTGTTTAATCCAGGCAAGCAGTAATCTGGCCAGGACTGGGGCTCTTGTATCGGTTAGAAACAAACAGATGAGCAGAGAAAGGGAGATTACAGCACTGATTATCTAAATGGATGACTAACTTTTACAGAGAAAGTACATGAGATCAGGCATGGGTTGAACAGATAGCAGATTTTATGACCAAGTGTGTGCTAGCTCTTGTACTGTAAGAAAACTGGCGTGTTTGTTAAAACAAGACGTAGAACTGCAACAAAGACAAACATCCAATTCCTGCAACCTGCCCGTACCGATGCTGGTACTGTGGGGATTTTCCTCCACAGACAATCTGACAAAATGAGTGCAGAGGAGTGAGATCTGAAAGTGGAATTCACATCAGCAATCAAAATGTAAATGAGATACTGTATTTGAGCATTACTGGCTCATGTTTTATTTGTAGCTTCTTGTAGATTTTAAGTTAAAGTAGGTTGAGGTCAGAGTTTTAATTCAGTGTTTTGATGCTGATTTCTTCCTGCTTTGTTATGCTAGCAGAGCAAAGCTTTAGTCATAAACTGTTTAAGTATGCCATCAGATAGTGTGCTGATATCAGTTTCATCTCTGTGTTTTAGTAAGTTCAGTGCAAGTTTGTCTGCTTTTGATAAACGGAAAAATGGGTCTACAGAAAAAAAGCAGTCTTGAAAGCCAGTATTCACATATTTAGAGAGGGAAAGGTTGGACAGTGGCAGTTAATAGTAAACACTTCATAAGAGAAGAAGTGCAGATAATTACTGAATGAAAACAGGATTTCTATTAGAAAAGAGTGAAGGCTGGTTTGCTGTTATACTAAATGTAGTAAGCGTTGCATTAAAAGCAAAAATCATCAAAGGAACAGATCAGTTAACAGCGAGGCTTTTAGTAAAATATGATTTATTTATTTAAAAAAAAAAGACATTTGAAATGATCAGTATGAGCCTGTTTCAACCAAAGGCATGTTTTTTTTTTCTCCGGAAAGTGTGAGTGGAATTTAAGAGTAGGATTTCTCTTTCATTGAAATGAACAAAACGAGGCATTCCCTTGTAACTGGTTGGCCCTCAAACTTAAAGCTTTTTGCCGTTTTAACAGCATATTGTATTTGTTCATGGTTTGTAAGGCGGCGTGAATTCAGTCTGAGAGGTGTTTATCCCTGTGTGCTTGCATGCCCTCTTTGTAAAGAACTGTTTATTTCTCTCTGCATCAGTGTGTGCTGATGACTTCCTGTAAGTAATAACCATTATCTACAGAGCAGGGAGTGGGATGTAAGGGATGATTCTGTCAAACGTACCTGTGTTGGGGTCCACAGAGAAGTACGGGTGTCCCTGGCTGATGCTGTAGACCAGCTTGGCGCTGTTCCCATACATGCTATCATCAGCATCTGTAGCTGTCACTTGGATGACTGATGTACCTGAGAGATACAGATTGACAGGGGTATCACTGATAAAAATCTGTCTTATCCTTCCAGTGCTTTAATTATTTCTAAAACACTTGAAATGATATGTAACATACAATTAAAAACCACCCTAACCCAGAGGGCTCAGAGGTCAGCTGTCCTTACCGATGTCAGACCTCTCGGGGACGCTGCCGGTGTAAACGTCTTTGCTGAAGTGCGGCTCATTATCGTTGATGTCGTGGAGTTTGACGATGAACTCAGTCTCTGGCTCCAGCTTAATGCCTGTCTGTTTGTTGACCACTGTGGCTCTGAGGATATAAAAAGCCTTTTCCTCACGATCCAGGCGGCGAGTGGCGTGCAGATCGCCGTTATTCTCATCGATGACAAAGATGGTGCCGGCCCCCTCGCCAGACAGAACGTACTTGACTAAGCCATTGCCGTGGTCCTGGTCCGACTGGAGCTGTAAATAAACACACAAACACAGAAAAATGCATTTTATGTTTTTTTACTTTATGTATTTGCACATTATTGCATGTTAATGTTTGTTTTACATTATTGTCCCTTCTGATGATTTTCATGTCTATTTAAACCAATACCAGGAGAGGATAATGTATGTTTTTTAGAACAAGGTTAAAAAATTTTTATTATGAGATCAAGTTTCTTCATCTTTTATTTTTAATTCTTTTGAAAATGTTATGATGTAAGACATGACCTTCTAAAACCCAAGGAATAGTTCTGAAATAATGCATTTTTTTGTGATTAAAACAAAGTTTAACATTAAGATAATTTAATAAAAAATACATTGCTAAAAAATACCTTATTCTACATGTGAATACAGTGTAATTTAGAAGCCATGATTGATTCTGCAGAGATGTGACTCTGTTTGCACAGACCAGAGGGGAGAGGACAACAGAGGTTGTAAAAATGCTAGTTTAATATTAATTTAGCTAGTTTATCATGTGGTGAACAATTAGTTTTTCAATATTTGTGACACTTGTGGGCACTTGGGAAAGTATTGCATATATAAATTACATAAAAAAATAAGAAATTTAACTTTATTAAGTTTTTTTTAAATTATATTGCAGTAAAGTGCATAAAGAACACAAAATGACCTAAAACTGCCTTGGGTAATGTAATGGTACACACAATTGGTTCCATCTTGGCTTTATAGCAAGAATTATGAGCAAATCTAATTTATGGTGGTTGCATGTGGATGCTATTTCATTCACATTCCTGAAAAACACACACTGCCCTCATCTTACACAAAACTCACCCTCTGTACCTGATAGGATCTTGCGGGTGTTTCATTTGTGTGACTGGCATTATGGGCAATAATAGTCATCAGTGTAACATTCCAGGTCAAACAGGACTCTTTTTTACCCATATTTTCCTGACATTAAAGCATAATTGTGGTGACATTTATTATTTTTAATAAATCCCATATGCAGAGGCAAACCGACGTGCGTATATCTTTAAACAACTATTGTGTGTATCAAAGCCTGTTATCCTCTTCTCTTGTGACACAGAACAAAGTTGTTAAAAATAAATAAAGGCACATCAATGAGCCCCTCTTACTCCCTGGCGAAATGTTCCTTTAATTGCCAAGAACAAACACAGTGTAGTTCATTTTGACTCAGTCACACACACACACACCATGCTGTGACTGTGAATACTCTTGTTGTTTAATCAACTCGACAAACGCACGATAGTGACCAGGTGGTTTAGGAAATAACAGAACCATGAAAATTAAAAAAATAATAAATTAATAACACTGTATACAGTGAACCCTTGCTATATGATGGTTCACCTTTCGCGGCTTCGCTGTTTTGCAGATGTTTTTAGGGCAGTTTTTTTATGCTTTTTTTTATATGAACGCACATTGTTTTCTGCTTCAGTAGAAAAAGAAGCTTCAGCAGAGCGCAGTCAGGATAAGCATAAGCAAAAGTTTATCACGATAGCCTGCTCTCGACCCGGTGAGTGTCTCACTCAAATCGGTCCCCCCTGGAAACACATCATAAACATTCCACCTGACACTCTGTGAAATATGCAAGTCACAATGTGTCCAACCTCGTAGGTTGATTGTCAAAATCATTATTTTACAGTATTTCTAAAAACTATCAAAGTTATTTTTAAGAAAAGGTTTATATTTTTTATTTCTTAAACAAATGCTTGGGCCTGAAAACAGGTTTTGATCTTTGGTTTCGTTCTATAATACTGTACTCTATAATAATTGACTACTTTGTGGATTTCGCCTATCACGGGTTCATTTTGGAACGTAACCCCTGCGATAAAGGAGGGTTCACTGTATCTGTGAGGGATTTGGCACAAATGGACTTGGGCCTGGGAGCCACAGAGTAAGGAAGTCAGATAGCATAGTCAGATTGGAAATCGATCTTTGGAAAGCAATGACTAATGAAGTCTGAAGCTCTTTAGTTCACACCTAAATGTGTGAACTTGTTAAACAACGCCTTGTCCTTTATCACACACCTAGTACAACTGCTGCTACGAAGCTGTTTGATGGAGTGAAACAAGACAGAGATGTTTCCTTTGCCAGTGAGCATGTGATTGTACAGTTCTTGTATTGTACAAGGACCAAAAAGGACATGTAGTTTTACACTTTTTTATGTTATATTTTCCTCTATGTATGGCGAGAGCTTTACTGATGGTCCATATATGGCAGGGAAAGAGGATGGACAGGCTGGTGGATGATGCTGACAGGCTTATATAAGACAGAAGCAAAAAAGAGCAAAGACAGAAAGACAAAAGAAAGACCAAGAGTCAGCTCAAGACTGAGAAACAAAACAGAAATCTTCTGAAGGCAAAAACTGCGGCTGCAAATGAAGAGAGAGCAGCAGAAAGCCAGAGTTTGTGTTGTGCCTGAAGGTGTAAACATCTATCGGATCTGCAGTGAGATCTGCTGCTTTTACTCTCATACCTGCAGCAATAACCCGCCTCATTCTCTCTCGCCTCTCGTCTTTGTCTGTATCTCTCGACCTCAAGTGGCTCGCTGTTCACCTTTCATCCCTTCATCCCCGCTTCGCACCTCCAGGCCAGGTGCTCGGGTGAAGCCTTTGATTATACGCGTGTGTGTGAGAGCGAGAGACAGCCATTATAGCTATGTTTCCCACTACCTTTGGAAGATGTGATCTACTTTCCTGTGAGAAGCCCTGAATCTCAGCTGAATCTAAATATAATTTGGGTTAAATTTCACACACATCTATTGCTTTTGTTTGTTTTCAGGGCTCTGTTTTTGTGAATCAAGGATCTGTTGCAGGTTGTTTTACAAGTCCGGTCAAGCAGATTCTTGAGAATTTTGACACCCAGAGCTGTGAGTTTTATGCAACTATTTGAATGGATCTGTGGCTGTGGACATTGACTTCCTGCTCTTAGTTTTAGCTTTTCTTCCTACTGCAAAGGCTGGCTTACTCATCTACAATGTTTCCAACCTACATTAGAATCATTCAAGCCAACTTCTGTGTGATGGAATTGTATAATGTCAGTGCATTGAAGTCATCAGACCTTGGTGTGTTTCTCTACAGCATAACATTAGTTTCTTCTTTTCTTGTCCGCGCTTTAAGCATAATAAAAGTGATGCTCATTTGTGAAGATTTTCCTGCTTCATAAATATCAGAAATGTGTGTTTTCCACTGAGCTTGTTTTCTACCATATCCTAAATTCCAATGCAAAAATCCCATGGGCTAATTCTCAGTAGACCCCATGGCGATGCTACTTCTGGGTTGTCAAATTGTCTCTTTGTTTGCTCTCCATTGGGAGTTGTGGGCAGTGAATAATAAAGTGGAGATAGCAGGTCAACAGTAAAATTGGTGTACCCAATCTGAAAATTTGAACATTAAGATTAATGTGAGATGCAGCTCTCACTGTGGGTTGAGTTTTTTTTTTGTTTTATCGTGAATATTCAATAAATAAATAAATCACTTAATATATTAATTTAAACTACTTGAAAAACAATGAACAACAGAAAATAAGCAGTTCCTGTCACAAATAATTGAATTTGTGGGAAAAAGGCACTCTTATTCAAATCATTACTTGTGGTTTAACTTTATTCGGTCTGGTTTGACCAACAAATAATAACAATAAATAGTAGTTAATGGTGACAAAGCTAAAATTGACATTTTAACTCTGACGGTTGTCCACTCTTGCCACTGATAAGTATTTAGTTTGAACCCACTTATAGCTGCGTGCTGTTCATCAAAGTAACAAGACTTAATTTCTGTGCGTATGGTTTGTAGTACTGGTTGTAGACTCCAAGCACAAGCCAACAAAGCCCTGATGTTGCTGTTTGAATGTCAGTTGGACAAATGAAATGTAAATGTAACAAATGTATGCAATACGTGTGAATGCACTATAAATACATGTATGAAACAAATACTGGAGAGCGGAACTGAACCAGATAAAAATGATTCCAATGGCGAAGACTAATCATTTTAATAAAACTTTGACTGGTCATGCTGTTGCAGTGGATGATGGATGAGTTTTGGAACAACGAAACCACTCTAGACCAAATTTTGTTCAACTCTGATGAGACTGAGGGGATAATTAGACTCTTCCACACTTGCACCATATTTCAAAGACAGCAGAAAAACTAGTTTTTTTCCTCAGGGTCTTCCTGGTTCACTGCTGATAACCCCCCACTTAACAACACACACACACACACACTCTCTCTCTCACACACACACATTATACAACATTAAAAACAGTAGTGTGGAGGAATGGGTCACACTTCATCTGTCTGCTTGTGGTGCATGAACAGAGAGAATTGTGTCACTGAGTCAAACATGCAGGCAGTGTTCTGCGTCTTCAGAAACCACTGATGTGCCATGAAAACATTTTGGGCCACTACCATAATATATACTGCCACACCTACTGTCGCACCTTTCCCCCTCCACGGTTAATAAGGTGTCTGCCTTGAGCCTGTGAGCCACAGTAATTGTTGAACAGACTGTTAAACATATGCAGTGATAATGCAGCACGAATGCAGGGTTTGTAGCATGAAAACCACGTGTAACACGATGTCTATTAATGGCAATGAGGAAATGAGGATGTATGTGATAAAGTGAAAGATCATGCCCACACGGTTACTTAAGGTGCTTTCTCTTGTCTCCATTTCTCTCTAAAGAATTCTCATAAAGAACAGAATCAATTGATCGTATTGAGGGGAAATATTTTGTCATCATGTCTTATAGCAGGGGCGTCCAAACTTTTTTTGCCTGAGGGCCACATACAGAAGAGTATACGAAGAACTGGGCCACGAGAGTGACATGAGGTATACTGCCTCACTTTTAATGCACTAATACTGGTTAATCAAACAAATGCAGGTTAATTATGTTTGATAATTGAACGTTTGAAGAGAAAAAAGCCGACATAACAGCTCTCCATTATTAGATTTCATTTTATTATTTTTTTTACAAAAGGCTATTCATGTTGGCCAAACATTGAACTTTACTGTTCATTCAGCTTATTTGATTAAATTTGAACAAAATGGAAGAATAAAACAGTATCACCACAATACCCTGCAGAAGAAGTGCACTTTTAGAAGTCAGACCCACTGAGGCGCTGCCCTCCTGGATCTTACAACATTACACCTACAGATCCATTTCAGAGACATTCATTATTTGATTCTTATTGACCATGTTACAACCTGACAATACAGGTTTCATAAAAATGAGGCCAGTATAATATAATCCTATATTATACTGACCTATATATCCTCTATAATCCTGCTTACAATGTCTTACATATATACATATAATTAAAGAGATGATCCAACAGCAAAGGCCATAACTGGCCAAACTACAAACAGAAACAGTTCAGCATTAATATTATGTGTGGGCCATAAAACATTAGATTATAGATTTTGATACGGGCCGATTAAAAAGAGATGATGGGCCACAGTTGGCCCCTGGGCCATAGTTTGGACACCCCTGACTTATAGCTTCAATATATCAATCTTTTCAGATATCTAGCACCTGCTGCTGCTCCAGTTCCACATTGGTGAAAATAATGTCCAATATCTCGACATGCAGGACTGTCTGCAGAGGTGCAGGTGTGTCTTCGAAACCAAATCCAGAAAATCTCATGTCATTTCAAATCAATGTCTGTATCAATGTTTGTGTACCTCGACAGCTAGGGAGGAACTCGGCCGCTCTCTGGCTGTGCGAGCTCTGCTGTATTTACCAGCCTGCTGGGTTTACGTTCTCCATCTGATCACCAGCAATGAAGGATTATTTTGTGGGTATTTTTGCCATGACTTGATAGTAGTCAGGAGGATGTTTACAGAGAATGGAGCCATCAGAGTCTATAGCAGTACTCCAAGTTGTATGTTTAATTTTCTAAGCCAAGAATATAAAACAAGGGATGCATAAAGGATTGTAAGAACATCTATGATAAGCATCAAGATTCACTCTTGACCTTGGAAATAGTCATATATATCTCATCAATGTATATCCTGCCAAATCTAGGTCGTCCTTCTAGCTATTCCGCAGCTTGTCAGCTTGTGTGGGTTGTTTTTTTATATCTAATTTCACAGCTCAAAATTTAATGTTTAACTTTTCGTCCAGTGCTCTGAATCATGATCTGCCAGCAAATCAATCTGCATGACAACTGGACCAAATAATCCACTTGTGATGACTGTATGTTATGCCTTGTTTGAAACTTTTTGTTACCAAGTGACTGCATGTTTCTGACATTTTGAAGAAATAAATGGTAAGTAACAGTAAATTAAATAAGCACTTGTTACAACTGATGCATGCAGAAGGCCATCTCTTAATATACAACACATTCAAGTTTAAAGCAGATGAAAACCACAATTTATCTAAGTTATAATAAGGGATGTATCTCTTTGTTGGATTATCTTTGGGTCTATTAGACCATGAAGGTAACGTGAGTGACAATGATTTATTACAATGTTGGATTAGAAATAATTTTAGAATTAATGTAAAAAAGCTCTGTCATTTGTCAGGCATTAAAAAAACATAGATATTCTCATGTGGTTATTTTATTATTCAGATAGTCAGGCTGGAGAATATGAAAGCTGAAACATGGCTACTATTGGTCTAAGTGGTATTTGCCCCGCCCCTCCTCTGCTTTGATTTAACCACAACACGTAAGTTCATCCAGCCCATCATGCCAAGACATATTTCATCTACTGTTTAAAAACCTAAACATCATATAGCACTACTATTGACTGTGTATAAAACAGTGTGCTTAAAGCCACTGTCACAGTGAGGAAATTCTACTAAATGTAGCCGTTTCTATTCAGCTGTGAATGTCTGTGCTTTTCTTTCTTGAGTCGACCCGAGTGTTTCAATTTTTCACTCTTTACTTCTTGGTATCCTTCTCTTCCTGCTTCCCCTCACCTTTTTGTCTTCTCATAGCTGACTTCTTGTTCTTTTGTTTCTCTCCCCTTGTTCTTTTGTTCTACCTGTCCTCAACTTCTCCTCTAACATCACCTTTTCTGTGTATATTCTTCACATTACAATACTTACACTTTCTGTTTCTTCCTTTCTACCCTAATTTCCTTCACTCCTTTCCCTTCCCTCCGCTCCCCCTCACACTCTGCCCTTATTTCCCTCCCTCCTTCCATCCCTCCCTCCCTCTTTCCTTTTGATCCTTGCTGCCTTTTCTCTCCAGCAGTGTTCAGTCTGATTTGATCTGTCAGTCTGCAGGGCTCCAACACCTCCATGCTTTCACCTAACGCGAGCTGACGAAGCCTGCGGACATTTCACCACAGCACATATCCAGAGCAGAGTATGCTTTCTGGAGTCCTTATATGTCCCAGATTACTGTCTCTGTGACCGTATCTCCACGATATCTCCACCATACAATTACTTTCATGCTGACAATACACCACATTTATTAGGTATCACGAAAGACTTGCTGCTCACTGTTTTTTCTAACCTTTATTGAAAAACCCTGCGGCGGTGGGCCTCACTGGTGGTGAGATTCAGGATTTTTTTTTTTTTGGTAATTGGAGCAAAACAAATGTCTTGTGTTTTTTGTCACCTTTTATCATAGCTAATAAACACAAAGAGGATACCCTATGTTACAAACATGGGAAATGGACATATCAAAAATGTCCATAAATAGACATATATCATTGATACCCAGGTGTATCCAATCACCTCAAATATCACAAAGACGCATCTAAAAACTGTAGAATTTGTTGTTGTGTGTTTGATGTGGTTCATTTAAGACTGGATTGGGAAAGAATGCACATGCCAACAAAATATTGCTGACATTATCCCGGTGCTGATTTTGCACAGCATTGCAATCTGTAACACATAGTGCTACACATGCTTGCTGTTAATAAATATATTGTCCCCGTTTGATCATATTTCATTGTTAGATTTCCAGCTGTGACTGTCTTGCTACAAAGCTGGTGACTGCAATCCATTTTGCAGCAGGGAATTCATTTCAACTAGGGTCTTTTTTTAATTACACGGGCCGTGGAAAAATGTTAGAGGGAGAATTCGCTGACAAGCACTCAGGAACTCATCTGCTGAGATTGACAGTAGGTCTGTAAACTATGAGAAATGTTAGTGGGGCTTACCTGGGGAGCTGTCGCCAACTTGTCTGATAGTCTCAATGTTTGTTTCGGTCCCAGATCCCTCTTATTAATCACACAATATTAATAGACAAAACTAAAATAATAACCCAAGATGCATGAACTAGAATTTTCTTTTAAGTTTTGGATGACAAAGTTGACATGAACCCACTACACTGAGTGATGGGGTTTGACTCCCAGACTCAGAGCTGGGAAAGAGTACCATGAAGCCAGAAATTGTTACTATTTGTTGTTTACTGTTCTTGAGTGAAGGTTATTTTCTCACTGATTATAAATACACCCAGTTAGGATGTGATAAATATGTATTAGAAGAAATTAAAAATTCCTATGATCCACAGTATCAGGAGTAAAGAAGCAAAACTTTTACTCTGCTAAACACATCCATGTCCGTGCTAATCTGTCTCTAAACCATATTGTTGTCGCCAGCCATATCTGAAGCACCCAGCAGACCCCCTGCAGTGAAGGCAACACCCCAGCAGGGAGGAAAGTCTGCTGACTCTGTCTTGCTTCTCCCTGTGTTTACCTCAATCACGACAAACTCCTGTTTGTTTCAAAGCTTACTTTGTTTTGTGCTGTCAGACAGCAGGCTTCATACAGAGCTGCACAATACCTCCCGGCATCTGGCTACTGATCAAACAGCACAGCTCCAACTATCCTCACGCTGCACTGTGTGCTAACTTCACTAATAGGCCTACGAGAAAGAATCTCCTTTAGATATTAAACAGAGCAGCCAGCTAGATACATAACCCTCCTATCCTTGCACAAAGTAAGTGCACTTTATGCATCTTATTATTAAGAGTGCAATAATATATCAGTAAACAGCACGTAACCGCGGCAGCTTCACTTATCAGTAGGAAAGATCTTGTAAATATGCTTTTTGATATTACATATCATTTGTATGAGGCACATGGCGCTCATTGTATTAACTTGTGCATGTTGATAGATCCCAGGCTTTCATTCATTAATCAACATAATGACACTGCCTCAGAAACCCCACATTCAGCAAAGCAGAACACCCACACTTCTAATGTACCCAGCAAGCACTCCAGACATTCTGTTCTGCAGCACAAGCACTGACTGTCTTCAGTTATGACTTATAAAAGGTATATGTGTGTGTGTGTGTGTGTGTGCTGGGTACTATGCACTGGGTTCTTAGGGGGCAATAGCAGGTCAACAGTAGATAATACATAGCGGTGGACATCATCTAAAAGCTATAAACATGAAGACTGGTTTGCAGCTCAGCCGTGTTTTTTCAGTAATTAATCTGTAATAAACATTAATCAATTAATAAAGTACTTAGAATGTGTGTATTAGAGTTTGGAACAATATAATATGCCATACTATTTTGTTATAAGTTCGAAACATTTGGTGTTAATTGTGATTTTCTTTTTTATGATTTTGCTTTTCTTTTACTCACCAATGGATAAAAATGGTCAAAATTCTATCCATAATACCACATTAAGATGCAGAGACCTTGAGGAACACCATGCTGGGATTTGGTTTCAAAGACTTTTGGAGATTTCAGTATGAATAGCAATTTTCAGTGATTTATATGCAGGCACTTGTTGTCTTGTGTTACCTGCTGAGAAAACCATCTTATTTTTTATGTAGTTAGAAAAGCCAACCACAAATGCTCTAGGTCTCTAGTTTGTGGTTGTAAAACTCATGAGGATGTGATTATCCTAGAGGTCACAGCATATAGTATATATGGTGAGGTAAATTTCCTAGGAATGTTTTTGCTACAATGAAATGGCTACTGTTGGGACTCATGCCATCACACAAGAATGAAACTGAGCTATTGAGGAGTTTCAGCTTTCCAGTCATTCCTAATTTATACAATCCATAGACTGAATGCAGAAAGACGCACATCTTTGTACTACTTTGTTGATCCTTTTGTATATTTATTTAATATAGGTTGAGGAATTCAATTATCTTTTTTGTCTTTCATTGTTATATCAACCTTTGTGCTCGGCCAGTGTTATCTGGCATCTATGTTCATACAACATTTTGGTAAGTAAACACAGTACATATATGTTGCATTAACATCAATGCTTACAATGTTAAATAT
>JAOWBC010000115.1:23659185-23672595 GCA_028566105.1 Hypoplectrus providencianus
TATATATATATGTATGTATTATTTTCTGTAGATTTAACTTCCTTTGTTCAACTTGTGATGTTTAATTTAACCCTCCTGTTCTGTTTGATTATTTGGAGCATATCTAATTATCCAATAGTGTCCAAAAAATCCCAATGAACATTATTTATGTCCAATTATTAACTCCATAACTAACAGTCTCACAGATCATGGTTCAGGATCGCTGAGGATCACTCACTTTTTTTTCATAAAAAATGCATGTTTAAACTTTTAAAATGTACGTTGGAGAGACATACATATAAAATATAATAATTTTACATGATATTGATGATTTCTCCAACGGAGTGTCATTGATTAATTTATCACATTTTCATCTTTTGTTGCAGTTATATAAATTTATTCATTTTCATTTTAAAAGTTGCTTACAGCCAAGCAGAAAAAGTTTCATGGACAGAAATTGATTTACTTATTTACTTTATAATGGGTCCATTTGACCTGCAACATAAGAGGAGGGAGCCTCTCTAACCTCTGTTCCTCTTACAGAAGTTAGGTAGTAAGGTTAAATAAGGACCCCAAAAAATCAGAAGCAAAGGAGTGTCATCGTACTGCCTGCAGCTCTAGCCAAAGTTCAGTTAGGAAGACCATCTCTCAGCTCAGGCTTCGTTTTATTTGTCACACATTCAGCATCCACTCATATTTCCTTGCTTTCATCGCCTGGAGCGGTCAATCACATTAGCAGCTGTTGTTGCAGCGGATGCTGACCACATATCCGATAGCTCAGTGACACATGTACTTTGTTAGCCTGTCAACCTGCTGCTGCCTCTCTTTAAATATGATTCTGGCCCTGCCTCAGTAGTTCATGCTGCTGTAATGCCCCCTCCTCCTCCCCATCACCGCCAGGTCTTCTTGTATTTGCCAGCTCATCATTCCATCGACCCCATCAGCCTCCCGTTCACAGGATCTTCAGATGATCAACTCGCTGCTGGGCTGGGCAGATCCCCTCCATACAAATCTCCCTGTAGAGACTAGGTTATATTTTCACCGCCATGTGTCTGTCAGTCTGTTTGTTTACAAAATAACTAAAAATGTATTGCACAAATTTGTATAACATCTTCGGACATGGGTATTGGGACTAGGAACAGGTGATTCGGAACACCATCTGGAATTTATATTGTCAATTGTCAATTAATATTGCTTCACTGACCATATTTCTTGCCTTCAAGAAATGTCACCATCTGGTGGATGAAACATTCTTTTAAAAATTTGAACTGATGTTCGATGTTGAAGAAAAAAGAAACAACAACAAACAAAGCTCACTCCAGCAGTTTGTCCATTCATCATTTTTCTGAACATGAAGTCCTTTTGTTATTATTTCGTTCCCAACATTGTGTTTTCATTGTCAGGTTGATATGATCTGTATTATTTCACTTTTGAGTTGACAGAAGACATGACAAAAGAGGAAACAGAAGACAACAAAACAAAACAAAAAAACACACTGTTGTTGACTCTATTGCCTTGGCGGAGGTCTGCACTCTCTTGCTTTTTCGAGTTGTCTTATAAGCCTATGATGTTGCCTGTTACATTTAATCATGTTATATAATGCCCTGTGAAAGTTACAGGAGACAGAGATAAAGAAGTGAGATGATGATGGAAAAGGCTAAGGTCCTCTCACAGGTGTGATGACAGGTAAATGTCTTATGTACAACCCAATCCCAAAAAGCTGGAGCCTTGTCTCCAACGTAATTTCCTCATCTTTCTGACATATTAAAATAGAAAATGGACAAATTTGATTTTGTAAATGATCAACTTTTATTTTCCTTTCATCTTTCTTCAAGTTAAGTTTTGAGACCATGTTCTCTCCATCCCTCTGGATATGTGTCCCTCAGACCAACAGGATGCAGAATCTTGTGCAGCTTCCTACTACCATTATGTTCTTTTCCCTTCCAGATTCAGAAAAAATATATATATTAAAAAAAAAATGGTTCAAAGTTTAAAATAAGTCTGTCGTTTGAAGCAAATAAGCTGAAGCTAGTCTCTATGCAGAACTGTAGGAACAGCA
Source organism: Hypoplectrus providencianus (assembly GCA_028566105.1). NCBI lineage: Eukaryota > Metazoa > Chordata > Actinopteri > Perciformes > Serranidae > Hypoplectrus > Hypoplectrus providencianus. Next base: position 23,661,224 of record JAOWBC010000115.1, read on the forward strand.
CAGGGACCTCACCAGAAAGGACCCCAGCAGAGTGCAAGAAAAAGAAAAAAAGAGTTTACAGAAAACCATAAGGTTGTTTACAGCCAAGGTGAAGTTTTTCATGTAAAAGGCCACAGGGAACACAAATGTCACCAAGCACTTAGAAGATAATAACATCTGAAATCTTTTTTCCTCTGTGAAACACAGAATGTTCAGAAGCAGGTGAGTTAAGAGCCACTCTGACAAAATGTCTACACACAGTACAAGAGCACAGAAGAGAAAATTTGACAGAAAAGAAAAGCAGATCATCTCCTTTCAGGACAGTCCCTGTGTTGTGGAAAGTGGTGAATGAATGGGAGGCTCAGACGCTTCAAAAAATGAGAGCTAGGTTTGAAAAGGACCTGAAGGAGGTCAAGGCAGAGTGGTCCACCAGGCAAAAAAATAAGGAAGACAACAGGTAAGGGGGTTTGAGGAGGCAGTAAAAAAACAGAGAGCGAATGAGATCAAGAAAAAACCTGTTTAGTGTGAAGGATAAAGAGCTAATCAAGATTGACAATCAGTGGAAGACCTAATCTGACACTCCTGAAGTTGGAGGAGATGATCATGAAAGAGGAAGACTGGATATGGAAATGGTAATATTCTTGAGGAAGCAGAAAAACAGATGTCAGTTCTGTGATTCAACTGTTTTGCATGTTTGGCAGCATGAAGAAAATTTGCAACAGTGAGACGCTGGAAGCAGCTGTAGGTCGCAAAGACCAGAAGATGGTGGGAGGTTCTCAGGAAAGAAATGTAAAGCAAAGCAAAGCAAAGCTCACTTATTTGTAGTTTGTATAGTTTCATGGATTTCCCCTGGGGCAAACTGCAATGATATGCAGAATGACTTAGACATTCTTGATACTCTAAAAAGATACAATAACAAGTTACCTACTGTCCTGCAATCCTATTATGTTATTCTAAATATGATATTGTCACGGAGCGGTCCATGGGTGTGGGTCCAGGTGCGTCACAGCGGGTAGAGCAGAGCGTAGGAAGCACGTTTGGGGACGCAGTGGATGATCTGGTCGTCAGCGGACTGGGGGTCAAAGACCAGGGGGCAGGCTTAGCAGCGGCGTCAGGGATTGAAGGCTTTTCGGACAGGGGACAGGGGACAGGGGACAGGCAGACAGGCAGGGAGGGAAAAACCGTGGGTCAGTCCATAAAGTGACGCTGGAGAGTACTGCATGCTGCGAGTAACAATCTGGCCGAGAGTCCAAGTCCAAGTGAGGCTTATATAGCTGGGGAGTGATTACTGAATGCAGGCAGGATGCAGGCTATTTTGGGAAGCAAGGGATGTGTCCATGGTTCATGGTTTGTGAATCATGGTTTTTACATAACTAATATTTCTTAAGTAACTTATGTGGCTCACACCACTTTTTTAAACTACTTATCTTGTGGCATTTCTTTACATTTATTAATTGCTTATACTTGTTTTTATAATACCAAACAAGATTTTTTTTTGCCATAAAACCAAGGTCAGTGGTTTTGAAGCATAAGTTCACAGTAATGGCAGCCATTTTTAAAACTGCAAACCCTAAGTGTATGTATTATGTGGTGTGTCCTATTTTATAATCACTATAGATGAGTCCTGGAGACTTTTCCCTCCTTATGCAACTTTGTGAACAAGAATTCTGTTTCAAAATCGGCGAGATGAGATTGAGTTGTAGATTAGCAGCCAGCGGGTAGCAGAGTCACAGTGTGTTTGACTGCAGAGGTTCATAGCTCCATAGCAGAGCTAACAGCCGATTGGCGTGCTGACCGCAAAACAGTTTTGTCACATCCTCCACATGGCTTCATACCACACTGAGTGTGTTTCAGAAGCAGAGCATTTCCTTGCAATGATTTTGTTGCTGTCCTTATTTTGGTTAATTTGGTCATTTTTCCTTTTATATTGGTGCTAATAGAGCTGACGGAGCTTAGAGCACTGCAGGGCTGAGAGTTTTCTGTTCAGAAAACATTCATCTGTGGACTGCAGATTCATGTGACAACAGCAAACAATGGACTTCAGCATTTTAGCTCTTCCAAACTTCTGTCCGAGGTGAAGGTAACAGATACATTTGCTCCTTCACAATCACTCTGGGACGGTATAATTTTTTTTTTTTTTTTTTTGAGATAGTGGTCTGAAAAGTACAGACCCACTCAAATACCCAACTGTGGGTCCCGGGGCCTTACTACATGGACAGTCTATCATCACTGCTTTTTATTTACTCTATTAGAGTGAATAAAACAATCCCAGGTTTCTCTTCAGCACTGTATCCATGCTGACAGAGATACACTGCTCTATTGTGCCATGTATTTCTATAGCCCTCAGAAGGAACCACTTTATGAGCTTCCTCAGTGATCCAGCTATTAGAGACAAAATTCACCACCTCACGCTCCCAGCTGATACTGATTTATGTTCAGACACACTTCCAGACACCTTGGAAGTAGTAAAACAATAAAACCCTGATAGATATATCAACTGCTTCTCTCCCATGTATCTGATGCTTAGATGGAACCCTTCTCATGTCTGCCTTCATAGTTCTCATTGGAATATATGCAATATTATTATGAAACACTCCATAAACTTTCATTATGCTGATGACACCCAAAAATATCTATCCACCAAGCAAGAGAAAAGCAGTTAAGTCAGCTAGCTAGGTTCTAGCATGGCCTAACGGCATACAAGCCGTAATGACCTGCAATGTCATGGTGCTAAACTCAGACAAAACTAAAGTTGTTGTACCCTGCCACAAACATCTCCCTATCACATTTGTTCTTTAATTATGATATAAAACACACTTTTTGTAGAACTGTCTTTTTAACCTACCTAATATTGTAAAACACATCCTGTGCTGAAATGATGTAGAAAAGTCAGTCCGTGCTTTTGTTACGTTTAGGTTTTCTATTACCACTGTTATTTATTGTCAAGCTTCTCTTCTTAGCTGGTTCATTATCCTGCGGACCATATAGTAAAGAAGAAATAGAGACCTCTCCTATATTAGCTGCTCTGGCTCCCTGTTAAGTCCAAAATTTAATCTAAAATACTTTTCCTCACTAACACAGCCCTTTATGATCAGGCACTACCAGCCTATTGGACCATATCCCCCACTAGAACAATACATTTCAGTGTTTAGCATCAAAGTTCCTGAGCAGCTGCTATAAACATTCTTGAATTAAAAAATAATGTCAATGCTATAGAAATGCTTTTTATTGGTTGCTTGAGACATGTGACAAGATTAATGAGGAAATGTAAACAAACTACTTCCATGTACTTTATGAGTAAACCTTAGGACTGCTCGGCAGGCTGAACACCTGATCTTTCCAGCACAGAAAAGACAGGAAGCATGAATTTAAAGAGAAACAGAAAATCTGACTCGGATCCTTTGTTCGCATATTTCCACTGACTTCTCCATGTGGTTTACGTTGCCACGATATAGGTGATATCTGCACAGATCTGAGTCATAAATGTAAATTCTTACTTAAAGTTTATGTACAATGAAGCATTCCTTTGAAGTGGTGTAACTTAAACTCCACTGGCTGAAACATGCGAGGGAGCTTAAGATCATAATCGTTAGAATAAAGAATAACATGTCAATGAAACGCTGAGCAGTTATGACAGCATAGGAGCCAAAAGATGAAGTATTATGACATGTACAGTTCTCCAGTATGTGATAATAAGCCACCTATCCATCCATTGCTCTGCAGTCCCATCTGGGCCACATTAGCAAACTTGGCCCACTTTTGGCTGTAAATGAGGTGAAAATTGAAACCCAGAGGAGGACGTTAAGCTTTGAGCGGGTCGATAGCATCATACTTTAGGGCTCTGGTTATAGTCACTGCATCCCAGATGTCTCACACCCAGTGACAAGTTGATTGTTTAGGTTTTAATCAAAAAAGCTTTTAAAAGATGCTTGCTTTAGCATCTGGGATTGCATTTAACAACACACAACTCAGCTCACATTATGAAGACACAGCTGGTCTGACTTAGTGGAATAATTTCTCCTCTTGTTAAGTGTGTTTGAAAAAGACAGCAAGACAGCTTGGGATAATGAAAGACACATGACAACAGAAAGGGAGAGATTGATTTGCAGAGGCCTTCATAATACTGCTGTGTACTGTACTGTTAGCTCCTGTTCTGAATACGTGGTCATTGTGTTGGTGGGTTGTATTATTTTATTTAGAACAAGCCGTTCTGGAGGAGGAATCCATCAGTACTAACCATGTTATGATAGTTTGTCAGGAAGTAGGTGAGGTGACGCTCCAAAATCAGGTTAATTTCTGTCTAGGGAAAAACTAGCACGGCAATTTGAAAAAAAAAAAAAAAAGCTTCTCTTGACCCTTGACTTCAAGATATCTGAATTGTGCTACTTTCATTAATTGTATTTATATATCTCTTAATACAGGTGTCACTAAACAGTCTTAAAATTGCAAAACATTGAACATTTCTGTAAAGCTGAGGATTCAGTGAGGCCAAACGTATTCACATATGAAAACATTTGTTCCCATAGTAACCATTTAAGTGTAGTTATAGAATTTTCTGAAACTTGACCTCGCTGTCACAAACGACCAGCTGCGGCCTCTAGGATGATCACAAACTTTACGACAACAACCCATAGACCCGGAGCACAAAGAGGATGGAAAGCTTTCTGAGGTACATGGAGAATAAGGGGGTCTCTCAGTTTACACAACACAAGCACTCAATGAAAGATGGAATTCTTGCACAAATAACAAAACTAGGTGTACACTAAAAGGTCACACACTGCACCATAAAAAAATAGTCCTTGTGCCTATCACATACTATCTTCAATTGTAAGTAGTGATATTGCTTCTGAGTTTTGTAGTGTAAAACCGTGACATTTGTGACTCGTCCAGTGTGCCAGAACTTTCTATTCTACACTTAGAGCTTAATAAGTCTGATAACAGCTCTGCATATATAACACTACTGGCAAGTATTTCATGCAACTTAATACCCAATAAACAGACGGCAACCTCCCGATCTGTGACTAAAGCCTGCAATCATAGATGGATGGATACAATATGATTGATGATAAGTGGAGTATGGCTTGGGGCGTGGCTATCTTTGATAGGTCATTGAAAGGTGCGTATTCATGGCGCTGTGTTCATTTAAAAAGCCTTGAACTTTGCCGAATTTCATGACAGGACTCTAACCCTTTTCCTGTCTGTTTTCATTTTGTGAAAGTTTATCTGAACATGTTTTTTAATTTGAAATTGACTTTTATGCATCCGCTGATAGAAAAACATGCTCGAAGGAGTCGACTGTTAAATGTTTTCGCTAATTAACTTACATTTTTTTTAAGCACCAGTTATTTTTCAGACTCACCCGTCTTCTACGAAACATGGTCTCTCCCAGTTTCCAAAAAGCAAATATGGCAACGGACTGAACTCAATGTTTAGTCCCCATATCATATATATATATATATATCGGTGAGGTCAAGGTGGCTTTATCCATAAAGTGTAGGCAAAGATTTCCTCCACCTAAAACCTGAGGGAGAAAACAATCTTGAATGCAGGTGATTAATGTTTTAGATGCAAAAAATGTGACTAGGTATAACACAGATGCTTCTTTTATCACCCTAATACTTGACCATTATACAGTGCCAGCATTTATTAATAAAGCACTGGGTACATTTCACTATATAATAAATGGCATACATATTTAATCCCTGCATTGAAATGAATTAAGTCCTAAAGAGCTGTAACACCCACAACACATTTTAAAGCTAGTCATCTTTTCTGTACTCCACTTTACACAAAACATCCCACTGGGTGTTTGACTTGCATGGAGAAAGGCATTATGTGGATTGCTGCCAGCTGATCCTACAGTCTGAATGATGCATTGGCCTGTCAACAGCATTATCTCCTTCATCAGTATGGTTCACTGCTGCACCACAGGCACTGGGAGATGGAAAGATTCCAGACAGGCCCATTCAAATCTTGCCAAGTGCACTGACAGTTTAACATCAATGAGGCCGATGCAGCAAAGTGTTTATTGATAAAAGTGGTGCCACATGGCATACGAAAGCACTGCCAAGAGTTCACCAGTAAGTCTCCTCTGTCATAAATGTGAGCAGAAGAAAATTCCAAAAAGATGCATTTTTACAGAAGATGGAAGATTCAATAAATCTTATAACCACTTAATGACCCCAACACAGAGGAGCTGTGACAGTACTGGGTTAACTTAAGGTCATGCCACAAACCATGCACCTGCATCTATTGTATTGACATGTGTCATTGTTGCATCATATAAACCCTGTGGGAAGAGTTGCATGGAATTAAACATAAAGCTCCATCAACCATCTGGTGGTGGCCTTGGTGCAAAAGAAAGGCTAAAAAAATTACAGCTCATTGTTCTGTCAACCATTTGTTGAGAAGTACTGTACTGTGATTGGATGCCACCTGTGCAACATGTCCAGTCATGAAATTTCCTCGATCTTAAATATTCCACAGTGAACTGTCAGTGGTATTATAATAAAATGGAGGCAATAGCAGCCATGTAGTGATAGGCCTCGTAAATGGACAGGGTTTAGCACATGCTGAGGAGAATCGTGCGCAGAGGCTGCCAACTCTCTGCTGAGTCAGTCTCTACAGACCTCCAAACCGATGTGAACTTCACATTAACTAAACAACAGTGCTAAGATAGCTCCGTGTAATTGGTTTCAATGGTGGAGCAGCTGCATCCAAGCCCAATATCATCAAGTGCAATGGTGATCTCTGGATGAAGAATGGGACTTTTCCAGTCTGCTGGAAGAGTCTGGGTTTGGGAACTTGTCTGATAGGAGTTGGACTTTGCCCCTTAACTCCAGCCTAACTCTGAATGCTTCGGCATACCAAGAGCCTGTGGGCACGTTCACGCTCCCAACTTTGTGGGAACAGTTTGGGGATGGCCCATTGGAGAGTTTGTTGTGGATGAACTTTACTTGCCTGCACAGAGTCCTGACCTCAACCCTACTGACCACCTTTAGGATGTATTACAGCAGGGACTGAGAGCCGGGCCTTCCCGACCAACATCTGTGAGACCTCACAAATGCGCCTATGGAAGAATGGTCAACAATTGCCATAAACACAATCCTATACTTTTAGAAAGCCATCCCAGAAGAGTTCAAGCTGTTATAGCTGCAAAGGATGGACCGACAAAAATCTGATGTCTCTTAAAGTCATACGATGCCATGCAGGTGAGCGGATACTTTTGAAAGTATATACTGTATATGTATGATAAATACATTCGATTTATGATTTCATGGCAGTTTTTTGATTGCTAAGCTGACAAGAAGAAGTTTTTTAAGGGATACACAAGGAATGAAATGGTTTTACTTCAATTAAGTGTAAAGGTGTAGTGAAAAAATAGATCTCAGAGTAAAACTCAAAATTTGTTTGCTACTTCACCTTGTCTAGAGATATTATCAGGCTGAATGATTATCGGAGCATCAAAAGAGGGGAATACCCTTTAATGTGCAGACATGCTTTACGAGACTCAATTAACTGTAACAGAATGAAGGAATGCTGTTAATTCAAAGTATTCACTCAGGCACAACTTGAATTTAAAAGTCATAGGATGTCATGGTTTCTGATGTAAGATGAGGAAAATAGTGGGAGGCATGACACGGATCGTGCATCATCCCCTGCTCCCATTCGAGCTGTCTCCCTCATCATGCTCAACTGATCTCACCTTTTCAATCTCCTCTTCTCTTAAGATATAAATCCCTGGGAGGATGGCAGTTGTAGAAGAGTTATGGTGTGTGTGTGTGTGTGTGTGTGTGTGTGTGTGTGTGTGTGTGTGTGCAGAGTGATAAACTGTGTCTATGACTAATTGAAGGAAAGAAGAAAGAAACAGTGGAAAAGGTACATCCAGTTCGGGTTTGTTTGAGCGATGAGGTCAAAGCAAAACCACACAAAGCTCCTCTTATACATTAAAAAGTGTGAAAAACGTCCCTTTCAACATTTAACTAATAATTAAAAGTGTATTAAACCCTGCTGCAGTACAATTGACATGCAGCTGTCGTGGTGGCGATTCGTGCCACAGCTTTACCTTCACCTTGTTCATACACACGGTCTCCTTAGTAACCACCACTGCAAACGTGTTAATGATGTGAAACTTATTTGAGGTAGAAAGTCATGATTAGCCATTCCACAGCCACCATTATTATCATCACCATGAACTCAGTGTACAGATTGTGAGGCGCAACACCTTCACTGAACTACTAAACACTGAATGACCATCTGCTCTAATCTGCTGATATTTCTGTCTGCACCTGGAAACGGCACAAGAGAACATAGAGTAAACTGGGATTTTAGCATCAGGAAATGAAATAAATAAAAACGTTATGTTACTGCAGTTTACAATATAAAAGGTTATTAAGCTTATGCATCTTTTTTCTTGTGACATAATTATAGTTAACTGATTGATATGCCTTTGTTTTTGGCTTTGTATTTTAGGTACAGGTACAGGTATTTAGGAGACAAAACTGTTTTGTGGATTTGAAAAAGTATAATTCACAATCATTTCCCTTTTAGCAAATGTGTTTTTTTTCATCCGCAAACAAAATTCGATACTCATAACTCATGAGTTACTATGATTGGTGAAAATTAAAAACAAAAAATCTTCATATTTCATGTGTGCATTTCTTGTAAATGTCATCTCATAATTTCTCATTAAATGTCATTTGTTGATCTGCAGCTCTGCATTACACACATAAATTAAGAAATAACAAAAAAAAAAAAAAAATGCCCCACCTTGATCTACCTCTCAGGTGGATTCATGTTTAATTTGGTGCAGTCCAAAGCTATATAGATCTAACCACACAAAATTTTGTATGGGAGTGATGCTGTACATTGTAAGGTTGCGAGTATGTAAACTACCTAAGGTCTTTACATATTTATAGTATTCAGAAAAAACATTTCAAGCAGGTCTCGGAGCTCCCATAAGTCTCTCCCTGTTGTTTCCAAATCAAGAGCAGCAGGTAAACTCAATTACACCATCACCAGATACATGAGTTTGATTTAGAAGGACAATGTCTGGGTTATGGGACTGCAGTAATAAAGTTCTGAGTTACAGTTTGAAAACACAACAACCATTTGTATACCCAAGAGCAATCACTCTACAGAGAAGTTGGGTCACCTCTTGACTCTTCCGGTGAAGCTTCATGAGCCTGCTCTGTGGATCTCCTGCCCAGCCATGATTCCATAAGTGTTTGACACTTGTCTTTGTCATTTCTTAGGCAGCACAGTTAACTTTTCTCTAACTGAAGCAAACTTAACTGACAATTTTTCGACTTAATCATCACCCTCGTTGAAATGGTAAACGGATTCAACACTGGAACAACTACAGCTGCTTGACTAAAGTTCTTCTTTTTTTTTTTTTCCAGCGAAATGCTATCTATATTTTCTTGTTTTCTGTCACACGTTTTCTTAAGCTGTCCGTTATGGTTCTTTGCCAGTGATTTATAAGGTGTTTTGTTATTTGTTTCTTTACCCTCATCTTTGTTCTGGGGATCACCTTTCATTGCTCTGATTGATTGTAGGTTTATGCAGAGGCATTTTTGTCTGCATCTGTTGAACGCCCTGTAGAAATTCAAAATGAATCTAAAGTCTCCGGACTGATTCAAACTTATGAATTAGTCAGGGGGATGCCAAAAGAAGTAGCAGAAGGACTTTTCAGTAGTCTGCTATTCAGGCCTCAGCTCATTGATACATGCATGCTGTTCCTCTACTGCCACAATTATCACTCCACACAATCTTCTGTGAACTGTAATTGCAGCTGCTGCTTTATGTTCAGCCTGTGGATTACTATTGTGTCACCTACAGCATAATTATACTTAATTATAATTATCCTGTTCGAAATTATTTAAAAGCTACAGTTGTTGCTTATCATTAGTACAACTGGTCACCCCTAGCATTTATAGGTAATGAGGAAAAAAACTGAAAAAACTCAAAGCTGAACTTCTAAACAGCAGGTAGCCTCTGATACTCACACCTTCCCTTCACCCTCACTTGTATGATGATATTATATATATTGTAGCAGGTAGCACTTTACAAGCAAGAGGCTGAGAGATGAGCTCTCAACTCCACTGGCACTTTATTAAAATAAAGTAACACACCAGTTTAAGCCTTTATCGTGAACCACTCTAACTAAATGAAGACGGAGGGTCAAAGAACTGTGAACCAAACTCCTCCATGGAGTTCTCCCAAAAACTAACATTCAGAAGCACAAAACATGAACAACCCGCATTACACAACCTGAGCCTAACAACATTAACATTGATATTACCCCAACACTCCCATATAAAACACAATGCTACATAAAACACATCTGAATGTAAAAACATAGAACAGCAAGGCATGATGGGAAACACCCATAAAACTCCCCAACACTCCCCCAACACGTTACAATATAAAACATTTTCCCAGTAGGGTTGTTGAGTGACACTGGAGTGAGTGTGCATTGATTCTTTTTAAGATCAGTAGCTTCCTGGAGACCCTCTTCCAGGGGTCACAGTGGTATACCCAAAGACTTTGGGATTACTTAGGAACCCCACCCAGTCTTTTGCAAACGGACAACTTATCTTACGATTATTGTTCCTTGACGATCATGGCATGGCATGCTTCTTGTCAATCGCCAGCTCAAAAATGTGAGTGTTTATGGATCAAAGTATCTACAACTAACTTAAATCCTGTTTCATTGACTGGTTTGCTAACTCCTGACACCAATTAGCTCCTGATGGATTCATTAGCCTCAGGGTTCACCTGCTTTTTCCACTGCACCATGAATGTTCAATAGATGTGTTCAAGGCAGGAAAACATTATTGGTATTAGATTTAGTATATTTTGTCTGTCTTTACTTGGGATTTAGATGCAGCTTAGATGACAAATTAAGACAAATCTAAGACGTTTCAAAAGGTTCAGTTACTTTTTCGTGGAACTGTATTTATTAAATACAATCACTCCACTGCAAGCAGGTGATAGTACAACCTGTTAGCAGTGTATTCACATATGTTGTAGATGAAATATGATGGCTTAATATATTTGTTATGAGTTCAGTGGCTAATCACAGACATTAATAAAATTAAGGGGTGCCAGGAAATCTTAAAAACACATCGATAATCTGTAAGAAAGCAAACATCATTAGAAATTAATAACACCCAATGACAATCAATCAGGTACAATTTTTCGGAAGAATTACTTACCAGAGGAATTCTTACTGATTAATTAAAAAAAAAAAAAACAGGAGGTGATTCCACTCAAAAGACAGCAAAGTGATTTGATAATACACTACCACAAGAAAAGTTTTTAAGAAAATCACAGCAGGAAACTGTAACCTGCACTATGCATCGAGGTCAAAAGGGTATTGGTTCATTAAG
>JAOWBC010000115.1:23674329-23689726 GCA_028566105.1 Hypoplectrus providencianus
GGAATGGTTCCCCCTACTGGTCAATGGTGAACTGTTCACTATTGAATTATAACTGGGCTACTCTCTATGGTATAATTAATTTTTAGTAATTATTCTATTTTATTTTATTTTATTTTTTTTAATATCTTGTTCCCTCTAATATCATAACCTATAAAGACCTGCTGCCTCTTATGTAGGGGTTTTAGAGTAAGAAAAATAGAAAGAAAATAAAAGGTCCACACTCTTTCACTAAAGGTCCACACTGTTTTACATTTCTGCTTATGCCACTGGTGTGAGGGTTTAAAATAATACAATAAATACACAGCAAAAAGTAACAAAATGGACAAAAGCAGTTATGTAATTAACAATAGAAAAGGAAGTAAAAACAATTAAATAAATACAGCAATATAGTTGTATAAAATGCGCGTGTGTGTGTGTGTGAAAAAGGTACTTTTTGTACAGTATGTGTCTTTGCGTTAAATAAAACATTGTATGAAGAAATTTCACAGTGCTCCTAAATTTTTATCTGTGCTCCTATTTTTTTTCATTTAGGAGCACCTGTGCTCCTAGTGAAAAACCTAAGCATACAGCCCTGCACTAAATGATCTAGTCCTGTCTGTTACGACTGCATTGTTAATATTTTTACGTAATTACCTAGTTGCTAACAGCGTTTCTATAATGATTTGACTGTATTTACATCCAATATTCTATATATAGACAGCTGTGAGTATTCCAAAGACCATTTGAGATTTAAGATTTTTATATCCAGGATGCATTTACATATATTCATTTTCCTTAAGTGTACAATTACCCTCCAAAGTTGTTTCCATTTAAATGTTTGCTTCTGTTGTTGTTGTGAGTGTTTGTTTAATAAGAGGCGAAATTGTGCAAAAGGGTTAAAAAAAAAAAATCAAATAAAAGGCAGATTTTAAGCGGGCTATGTGGGTTTCATTTGCTGTTTCAGATTAAAGGTTCAAGGTGGAAGCAAATGGATCACAGAGGCTGAAACGGGTCTTAAGAATAGCTGCTTTGGATACGTGTCTACTCCTTGGAAGCACCAGCATGACAGCCTGCACATGACCACTGTTTGATAGATGGTAGATTGTTCTGATTTTGTAAATGCACAGACATTTTTCTTTTCTTTTATAGGGACCCTTCTGTGAGTCCGAAATAAAGATTGACAATGATGATTAAATAAAAAATGACATGTATATTTGTATAAAAAAAAACAGTGCTGAAACAAGCAACAGTTGGCAAAAATCCATGTACAGAACTAAGTTAAAGGTTATTAACATTTTAAAGGTATGTTACTTTGTTGGTTTGTAGTAACAACTTTCATAATAGTACAACATGTGAAAACGATGATCTGATGATAATCATAACCAAAACACGCTGAAGTATAACGATTAACAAAGGACTGGACTCATGTACTCAATAACTTATTTAATTGACACTTCTTTTTGATTTTTTTTATTACAGATTTATGACTAGAACAGCTTGACAGTGTCTGAGCTGCATCTCAGATTCATCTCCAGGTTCCAGTTTATATATATCACCTCTGTGGCATCTACTGATGGACTGCTAGCTCCCCCTGAAAATCCTCTGTCTCCCATTAGCAAATCTCTGTGAAATCTGGTAGAATGTCAAATGAACAGTGCCTTTGCTAATTTCACAAAATTAGTTTATTCACCAACCATCTTCAACTGTAAGATGCATCCAAATACATCCAGGTTTTCCTCCACAACCAGTGCTTTTCCTCCTATCTTCCATTCTCAGCTCCTCCTGACTGAGAGAGAGAGAGAGAGAGAGTCGGAGACAGAGAAAGAGAGAGAAATGCATCATGGCATGCCTTGCTTGTCAGAATGACCTTACTTTAGTATTTCCTATGACTTCAATTAGTCACAAACAAAAGGGCAGGGTACATTTACTTTGCTTTTCTATAACTTATATATCTTTTGTATCTTTGGCCTTCGTTCCATTTTATTTTAAGACTCCTTTCCCTTTATCTGAATGTGGGGAGGGTCGTTATTAAATTTGATTAATTAAATTAAATTGAAATGTCCTTAGACGTGCAGTCTCCCATGTGCAGGTCATGGACTGAAGGGAAGAGGAGACACAGAGTCAAGGAATTAGAAATGACCTTAGGTCAGTCCACTGGATGAACCACGCTTCCAGGCATGTGCACTTCAAAATGATTAGCATCAAAATGTTAAACTAAGGGCACTGCAGAGCGCCATGCCTATAGTCCAGTATTAAGAGGACAGAGGTGGACATGACAAGTACACACACATAAACAAGTTTAGACAAATGAAATCCTTCAGAAGGAAAAAAGGAGACAATAAAGGAAAAACCTTTGGGAGTGTCAGAGAAGCACAGAGAATTACTGACTTCTAAATAGAGGCAAAATATCCGGGAAACCCCACAGAGCAGAGACAGTGTTCAATCTTGCATTAACTGGGCTTTTATGAAAATTTAGGATGGAGGTATAACCTTTTGTGTTTAAGGGTGAACAGAAGTCAGAGAGCTGTAGGAGTGTGATGTCATAGGTTAAGGGGCATGCATGTTTGACAGGAACTGGATACTAGACTGAAATAAGGCGCAAAGACTAAAGTGCTTTAGTCAAAAGTTCACTTGTTTTTAGACTTTTGCATTGAGAAGTGACCTGTATGTGAGCTGCATGTATGTTTTATTGCTCACACATACCACCATTCCCATACACAACTATGATGTGATGATGTCACACAAAATAGCTAAATTTGCAAAGTAGCCCAAAACACTGTTGGCAATATTAGAAGTTCCAGATGAAAAAGGCAAGAGATTGACAAGTCGCTACATTAACTTAATGAGTTGGAGTTTAGAATCTGAGCTTCCTGCGCTTAACATTAGGTATGGTCTCATGTTAGGTATGATGGCAGTTAAATAAAGTTATGGCTTGCAAACTAAGTGCAAAATACAAACGTCCCTTTGTGCCGTTGTGAAGTAGATCCTACATGCCTTTCACCAAATCCTCTGAGGCTGGCAGAGGCAGACAGTCTTCTAAGGTTAGTCTTGTTTTTTATGGCAATTATGCTAATGCGTAAAAGTATTGTAAAAATTAATGTGACAGTCCTTTATTGATGTTAAAATGCTCCACGGTGCACCGTTAAACTATATGCTAATTTCCGAATAACAAATAGGCCAACCTGAGGGAGACAGCCTGAAAGAGAGAATCAAGGAAGAAAAATTCAAGCCGAGGAAGAGAGAGAGAGAGAGAAAGAGCACTAAAGAGAAATGGCCTCTTTAGCCTTGGGCAGCCTGCTACTGTAAAAGCTGTGATATATTCTGCCATCATCTCAGTAGATATATGATCTGAGTCTCAGCCTACCCTGTCACACCACATACATATTGAGTGCCCCCCAAGAATAAGAAGGGCTTGATTTATTATACAGCTATTTATTACACTGGGTGGGCTTGGAAGAGAGAGGGAAAAAAATGAAAACAGCTCAAGATTAAATTCCCAAGCCTATCTGTTACATCAGATCTCATCTGATAATAAAAATAACAGGCAAAATAAATTAGAGCTAATCTGTGTCCTCTCATTTCACTTCTCATTCCAACATCTTCTTTGCTGATACACACAATGCAGATTCATTAGTGCAAATGTTTCCACATCTCTCTCTTTCCAATCTCTGGCATCTGTGTGGAGAATTTCCAGGAAAAATACAAGAGCATAAGAGTCTGTTTTCACTGTCTGCCTGTTTCTTTTGCTGGTAGTTTAACGCATGTTTGGTTTAAATGTTCCTTTGAAAGGTGATTGTACATAAAATATGTGAACCCATTACCACTTTAACCAGTGTTGTTGTTTTGGACATGAAATATTTACCATGAGGGACATTTTGAGGGAGCACCATGTATTAAGAAGTCATTTTGGAGACAGTATTCATATGTACAAGTTTCATAAACTTGTCTGGCTTAATGCACGTCTTTCATTGAAAACACAGCTATTTTGTCAGAGATGGTTTAATATTACTTTGGGGGCTGGGGCAATGGAAATGTCACACAAAAAGAAACAGCATTAAAACTTTATTAAAAAACAAAACAAAACATGGCCTTTCTTTCAGACGTGCTTTTTCCTGGACGTCTTTGGCACAAATTTGATGATTATGACTTTATTCATTGTCATGTTTGATGAATGAAACACACACACGCGGGTCATTATGGGTGGCATTGACAAACGTCTATTCTGTCGCTATACACTAAGGCTTTGTATTCCTTAGTGTATAGCTACAGTCACTTTTACCTTCTAAAAAAAAATACTCTTGCATTGTTGATGGGAATGATAAGTAAAAGGCTGGATCTGCATTAGGAAACACAGTCTTCTTTTTTCTTCTACATAATAGTTGATGTCGGACTGGTTTCCCCTAAAAAGTGTCAATATAGGTCATTTGTACAAGCCGCAAAACAAGATACGTTTTCACATTTTATGTCCGACCTAGTAGATTTGTTTGACAGCAATGTGGAGTTTAAATGGCTGATGCCAGTGGAAGTGGATGGGTCCAACACACAGTGGACTTTAACCCAGGAGAATGGGGGTCTGGTGTGGAAACAACTTCAAATGTGTCTTACATTTTAACGTAATTTCTGTGGCTCAAATCACCCTCTTAACTTTGTCACTTCTGGCATTTACGTACATTTATTATCTATTTAGGTCAGTGGTTCTGCAGCCTAAAATCACTGAAACTGCAAACCACTGGTGTATTGATAATGACGAGTGTGTTAATTTCTGAATGCTCCAATGTACCGCAAGCTGCTTTAGACACACACACGCGGGTCGTTATGGGTGGCATTGACAAACGCAGTTTAGCTGCAGATACTGTTGATCAGTGTAGCTCCTGCAGGGACATTCATTGAAAACTGTGTAAACATCCAGAGTTTTCCAGATTGTATGGTATCTTCTGTCCAGCTTTGTCACCAGCCTGTCCATTACATCCATCTCAAAATGATAAATTGATTGCATGGACCTGCGTCACAGTCTCTTCACAAACGCACCAGGCCTACAAGCCACAGCACTGGCATCATGATACAACAAAAGACTGCCCTTTTCTATTTTTTCAAGTTATTTCCTTGTGAAGTACAACTGCCCTCGCCCAAGGGGCTGGTGCTCATCATCAGCAATGTTTCCTTGGGATTTCTGGAAACACATAATTGAAACTTGAGGCTTTGGTTGAATCTAAGAGCACTGACCAGCTTGTAAATTATATGTTTTTAGCAAGGTTTTTGTTTATTGACCTGTATTCCAACAGTGACAGCCTGCCAGCATAATGTGGACTTGGAGGAGAAGTGTGTTTGAAAAAACCTTTGCAAGTCCTCAGCATGTTGCTCGTGTTGTTTTTAGAAAACTACCTCCCTTCGATCAGGGTTGTGTTATAATTGGCCTGAATTTCACTGAATAGGCTTTAAACCAACCAAATTTCTGGTGTTATCATCTGAAATTGTAAATTAATTACTTCCCAATTTGACTCAAAGGAAGATCCGTCACTCCTCTGAAGAAACTAGGCCCAATTGAAACATTTAGTTCGTTCAGACTCCACTGTCAGCTGTCTGGCCTCCATTTCTGAGGTCTTGTCTGAAATTAATGTGAATAATAGTTTTTAATTCTGGATTTAGGTCCCGTTTTGGCCATTTAAACGCACAGGCTCATAAAATGGCAGAGTTCTAAAGTTGGACTCTTTTGAAGAGAATAAATTATTCAAATCAAGTTAGTCACATCTGAATATGATACATATTTGGGGGGGATTGAAGATATAAAGTCTTACACAGACCCAAAATGAAACCAGGAATGACAAACAAAAAGGATACTTCCAATTTTAGACACTTTACCAGTTAATCCCAGCACAAAGGTGTGACACCTCCCAACTCCTCACTCAGGTAAATTAGGAGAACTCCAGTGTAGTTTCTTATAAAGCATCACCTTAAATTAACTCTGAACATTAAAGCTGAAAGCTTAATTATCTGCTCAGTGAAATGTGAAATGTCCCACGTCACACATCCTCAAACCATGTCGAGTCTCCAGCTTTCAGCTTTCCTCTCTCACCTGTGAAACTCCACATTTCAAATTTAGATAAATGGCTTCTTTTCTTCCTGTCATGATTGTGTGTGAGACTTATCTCTGAGGTGCAGCTGTGAAGAGAGCAGGTATATTTTTATTTTTCCTATCACTGAGAGAAGGATACAGCAGGTGGAGTCTTCACTGTAGCACATGGTTTGTGGAGCATGTAGGTTGCTGTTGACAACAGCTTTTCACAAACAGGTAAAGGTGTGCAGTGTTGGATATGTCTGGATATAGATCTTAGACAAAGTCAGTCTGTGTGTCTGTCTTTCTCCGTCCCACTGCTCATCAAACATGGGTCAGTCACTTTGGGACCAAACAGACCATTAGTCTTTGTATTTCCTTTCCATTTCTCTTCTCCACTAAAAGCCCTTTAGCTCATCATCATGCCTCAGCGGCAACGTCACTGCAGTGGGTAGTCAGTTCCCCTGCTGTTACTGAGAACATACATTCTGCAGTCAGGACGCGGTACCTGGCACCCGTTAACAGCTTTTTTTGTGTGTGCTTTCTACCCCTTTTCTTACCAATGTAGTTGTTTCCAAACCCTCACATTCCCTTCTATGGCAGACCCCTACTTTTAACCTGGCAGGGAACCAGGCTAACATGTGTCTCCTCTGATACAAATGAGCTGTCTCTCAAGTCAGGGGTCACCTCCTACGGCTTAAGGGTGGACATCCTTCAGTGGACTTAAAGACGGATTCGAAATTCTTTCCTGGTTCAAACTGTCTTGCTTCACAAAACACACAGACTGTGGCTAGGCTCAAGTATTGATTTAGACATGAGTGATCTGTCCAATGAGCCAATAAATAGCCAGGCTACAGAGCTGGATAGTTTGTGAGTTTATTTCCATCAGGTATTCACATGACATTGATCACTGGGCCTTCTGAACATTTTTAAATTCCATTTAACAGACAGGCTAAGAGTTCATCCTACAAAAGCAAATATCTAGTCACAAAACAACACATAAGTGCATAGTAAATTGTTAGATCGTTTGGGGTACTCATTGTCATCTGGTCCCTTATTAGAGCAGTCCCTCAAGAGTTTACTGGGCTCTACTTATTTTTGGCTGAAGTTGGTGAAGAACCTATGAATGGAAAAGTCTTTCAGTGAAAGGATGGAGCTTCTCTGTTGGCCCTTGTCCCTCAAAAATAAATTTGCACAACCCTAGATTTAGAATTGAAAGGGATGTTTCACGGTTTTGTGGAGTGAAGGGGCAAGTCCAAAACAAAATAGCAATCGGTGTTTGTTGTAATGGTGACAAGACATGTCTATGGGGCTGGAACATGTGTCAACGGATGATGGGATGGAGACAGTCACATAAAAGTGTCTAGTTTTGTTTCTATTGTTTCCTGATAGCTAATAATTGCTGCTATCTGCAAATGTTGTCAGTTAGCTGACAGGACCAGCAAAACACTGCGGCAGTAAGGAACTTTCCAATGAACAGGTTTTAAGACAGGTTGGGGGAAGACTGTTGCTGGAACTGGATTTTGGAAATGGAGAAAGGAGCCTGGTTCAGCAGCATCTAGACACCATGAAGGATGCAAAGGAGGAACATTAGAAGAGAAAAAGGAGAGGGTGACTGAGCAAGATGTCAGTGGCGAGAGTAAATTACCGGCTCTAACAGAGCGTCATTATGTAAAAGTGAAATTATTAACACATGTACATGTAAGGTTATTCACATTACAACTATCAACAATAAAAGAGAAAAGAATACCAATTCCATGCAGTGGCTACCTTGAGCTCCTATGGTAACTAATTCGTCCTAAACCTAGCTTATCCTTGTTATGTGGTATGCTGCTTCAGCACACTATATCGATGACTATGACTGGGAACGCCACAGATGAATATTTTATATACCGGGATTCACATCATAGACACCACCACTGGTTGTCCTTGTAACTATTTGGCCACAACTAAGGCTGTTGACAGGCTCCAGCCTTGTACGAGGCTTTGACCTAGTCTTGTTTCCTCTGCAGAGGAAAGGCTTTTCTCTAGCCTTTTGGAGGCAGCTGGAGATGCCGCACAGAGGCACAATTAATCAATCCAACATGCTGAAAGGTCAACTGTTTTCCAAACTGTATGGATTGCATTTGCACCTGACTGATTAAAATTCCAAACTGCCTCCAGATGTGATCACCCCTGTTGTGCAATATCATGTAAAATCATTACTGAGCAGTATATCTTCTGTCCGAATGCGGTGCATAACTCCACAGGTGTGCCAGACTCAGATTTTGACTAAGAGGAAGAACAACACTCATCATTCAAATCTACTAACACTACAGAGTTCTTATCATCATCCATCTGCTTGGATTTTAAACATTTTTCCCCTCTTCTTCACTCTGCCTCCTCCATCATACTGTCTGTCTCACTATCATTTGCAGCTGGGCAAAATCACATTACACTTAATTACTTACACAAGTAAACCAAACTTTTCATGCTCTTAAATCATGCATAAAAGTTGGCACCAATAAACTGCAATTGCAAAACAAAACTTGAACAAATTTAAAAGAATACAGAGACTTTCCAGAACAAGATTCAAAGGAGAAACAAATGGTTTCGGTAGAGACCAGTTTCTAATTTTGTTCAGACAGTGAAGTATGTGTTAAATAATAACCTTATTTTTGTGATATATAACCACTGACGAGAGAGTGCAGAGTCTATCCTCTACAAGTAGAAGTAAGCAGACTATGCAGATTTACAACTGTCTCTACAACTGTGTTGGAGGGAAATTTGCAGTCTCACAAAAAAATAGTCTGCAGCTGAGTCACAACCCTCAATATTTGAACTTTGACCACTTGACTTGTGTTTCATGTCACAATAACAACAGTGACATTTTGCTATTCTTTGAAAACTACATAAGAGGCTGAGCTGAAGGTTCATTTAAGTTCATGTTTTCATGTCAGAGGTATTTGGTAGACAGACAATTGTAGCTAAATGTTTTACTGCATCATGACATTACTTACTATTTTCTTATTCTTTGTTGGTCTGATATCTGAAAAACTCATTACCAAAACCTATATGTTAATGAAAGCAGCAAAACATAGATGACCAACATATATTAATTCAAGTAGCTTAGAGTACTTCTGTACTGAGAGAAACAATTGTGTTTATAGTACATCAAATGTAAGTTGGCACTTGAGGTTGTGCTGTTGCTATGTATTGGCTAGCTGTATACTTCTGCAGAGAAACAGAGATAACTGGAATAAGAAAAATGTAGTGGCAAGATAAACAAACTGAAGGTGAGCATATGGTCATAACTTCAAATAATGGAGGCACTTTGTTGCATACATTTTCAGATTAATTTATTTTCCACTGTTTCTTACATTGTGTAGTGAAATGCAAAACCATTGTTCTTATATGCTCTAAACCTTCACCTAAATCTGTTTTTTGAAAAGTGCAGCATTTAGTGCATATAATTAATCGAGAAAAACATGTATAACTGAATAGATGATTGTAAGTCGAGTCTTTAGAAGCTTGTTACCATGGCAGATATTTCTTATGTGCCATTACGTACAATAAGGTGAGCCAAACATTACTCATACAATTCACCTCATTACCATTACAATGTGTGAAGTGTCTTGGTAAGAGATTGAGATTGATCCTCAAAAGATCTGCTTTCTTTACATCCTGAACTCACTATAGAGTATATCATTTATAGTCTGATCTACCAATGAGATTTGAGGTAATTATCAACAAGTTTAGGGTTAGGGTTAGGGTGTGTCCATATGTGTGTTGAAATGGTCCTCCCTTGCTGTCCATACTGGATGAACACTGTTCACTCAGGATGTGGATGAATGTGTTTTCAATGTAAGTGAAGGAGGAGAAAAAGTCAAGCAAACATGGTCTGGAAAATCAAACAGAGGTAAGTAGTATTAACAACCTTACTGGCACATAATTTGTTTTCGACAGAGACAAAGACAGTGTTAGAGAGCCAGATGGACATTCAAAATAAGAGACAGAAAAACTCGAGGAGACTGAGCAGATGGCACAATGAAACAGCTACTTGAGTGGAATCTTCTGGAATCACATTTCTGACACAGTGGCAGCTGCTTCTTTGGCCCCCAGCTAACATGGGGTAAATTAGCCTAAAAAATGGGCTAATGTGACCTAAAAGCAGGCTAAATGTGCCAAAAGGTGATCTCACCCCAGCACATAACCAAACATTAGTGAAGATCAAGAGCTGTGCTTATATATGTGAGCATGCTCACAGGTGACCATATGCATGAGTAACAGTTCTTGCTTGGTGCTCGTACTGGCCATTAAAATATCCTCATTCTTTTTGGATTCAACTGCATGCCCAGGACTGTGGACTCTGTGTCCAGTCACATACATCAGAAGAGTGGTGTTGCAACAGAATCTAAACCAGGGCTGCCCAAACTAAGGCAAGGGGGCTAAATGTGGCCCGCCATCAATTTTTAATTGGCCCGTGTCAGAATGTAAAAATCTAATGTTTTATGGCCCACACATAGTATTAGAGCTGAACTGTTATTTGTAGTTTGGTCACTTAAAGTTTCTGTGTTTCTGGAATTTGCTGTTGGATCATCTCATTCATTAGATTTATATGTTTATAATATGCTTTTTAAATATGTTATTGTAATAATAGTTTTTTTTTTTTTTTTTACGATCCTTTTCCCCGGCAGGATTAAAGATAACATACTGGCCTCATTTTTATAAAACTTGGGTTGTAACGTTGTCATTAAGAATCTAATAATGTCTCTGAAATGGATCTGAGTCTGTAATGTTGTATAATCTAGGTAGTTGTGGTTGTACTATTATATTCTTTAATTTTGTTCAAATTTAACAAACTAAGATGAATTACAATTAAAGTTCAATGTTTTGGCCAACATAAGTAAAATCAAATTCTACTTATGGCGAGCTTTTTTCTTCTTCTTTTTTCTTCTTATGTTCAACTATCAGAGAGAACTAGAAGTTCAGTCCAGTGAGTGGCCCAGTCTTTCGTATTCTTTTCTGTATGAAGCCCTCAGGAAAAAAAAAAGTTTGGACACCCCTGATCTAAACCCTTTAACTAACTCTTTACAATAAAATCCCACAATGACGATTGGAAACAAAGGACCAGCCGCTGCCGTGTTCTGTGAGACAGAATTACTGTCAGTCTTTGTCATTCTGGTCCTGGAGGTGAATTGTGGTCCCATGTCAGAGACATTGTGTCTTGGCAGTCCAAGCACACCTGTTTCATTATAATGACTGCAGTCGCTTGTGGTGTGGAGAGCAAGTAAAAATCAGTTAATTGAGTCCCTTCAGGGCCTCCGGCTCCAAACTCTGTGGTCTGACTCAGCAGCTCACAATTCATGATGTGGTATTTGTTTTTAGTTAGAAAGAGTTTGCTTGAGATGGTAGCCAAGGCAGACACTTTGAATGTTGAATGTCCACCACTGTGGAAAATGTCTGGGAGGATTGAAATAGGTGCAGAGGTGATTAAGTTGCCTTAGCAGGATCGATCTTGATGCTGTCGTCAGCCACCATAAAGCCCATGAAGGAGACCTTAATGATATTAAAGATGCATTTTTGAGTTTGTTCTCCTGCAGCCATGAGAGAGTAGTTTTCAATCGCCTCGCATATATCTGCATAGATTTTTTGAATAAGCTATAATTGAGGTAATCAAACACAAAGGCCTTTATAAAGCCTTGGGGTATGTTGTTTTATATGAATGAATGTGTGTGTACTGTACGCATAACACCACCCATAAATGTCATCAAGTAGTTCTGTTACTGAATTCGACAGGCAACACACAAAATGAAAATGGAAAGTTCTGAATATTTTAATTTAAAGATAACATATTTACAATGACATTCCCTCTATTTCAGTCAGCAAGCCTGAAGTGACAGTTGCATTTAGGTTCGTGGTAATACACCTACATATACCTGACAGGATGAAGATACCCTTCATCTTAGAATTTCTTTTTCCAGTGTTGCAGTGGGAGGAGACCTTTTTACAGCTGGTATGGAGAGGAGGAATAATCACAAGCACCTATTCCTTTTTAACATATATAGTATGTGAATGTGATATTCAAATAGACCTGAATGTTAAGCAAATTGTACACTGTTTATATATTTTTTTAACATGTTGGTTCTTGGAGCATTTTTCATGCGTTAGGACTTTTCTGACTGACTATCATGTGAGTGTTATCAGTTTGGGTGCACAGGTCTAAATACAATAGTTGAGCCTTAGTTCCTCTGTAGTTGAAGTTGGAATCATGTCTACAGGACATTTGGTTGACATGAAAAACTGTCTTTTTCTAACAAATGCCCTTACTGCCACCTGATCATCATATCAAAAACTGTATATTACTTCCTATAACATCATTTTAATCTTACGCATATCTTTAACTTAACATTAGCTTAAAAAAAAAAACTCTGTTAGTATCACGTTCGTTATTTTCTTTCTTGATGTTAAATATAATCCTTTTTCATTCGTCCCCCGATGTGGTCGCTCAGGTTCCTCCTCTGGATCTTGAGAGTCGGTTGAAGAGTGGGAAGAATAACACAGATTCTTCTAGTGTTGCGGTTTTTATACCCTGCAGCTCCTTGCTTTAAAACAGGGGTCTCAAGCTCGCGGCCCAACTGCGGCCCAACTGCGGCCCTCAGGACTTTAGTTTGTGGCCCCCGCCTTAATATGAAAGTTTAATATTAGTTTGGCCCGTGAGTTTGATATGATTGACACTTTTCAGTGTTGTGTGTGGAGCTGAACGAACCTAACAATCACGGTGGGGTATATGGCTCTCGGGGGCAGGACATCTGCCGGGCTTATTGCGAACTCGCGACATTGTGACCGGATGCGGAAGCGCCGCGGAACGACGACCGCTTCCTTTCGGCGTCTGTTCTATTTTTGCGCGAGTCGCGAGCCTTCTTGTCAATCGTTGCATGAAGTCACACATGAAATAACGAGAGAATCCGGTGTTGTGCGAAAAGGGGATTGTCTGTCAGAAACTGAGTTCCGGTCGCGTTTATTGACAAGCAACCAATCCAGTCATGACACATACCAAGCACAGAGACATGTATCACGATTTACATTGCCCGATTTCGCTACTAACTTGGCTTCTTTTGGCCAGTTGTAATAATAACGAAACGACAAACGTTAAACTTTCAAATACACACGCCTTTGCTATAACTACAGTATAATACAGCTGTGTGTCCCTGCATATTATGACCGTTAAATCCAGAGAAATTTAAGTTTTTGCGCTCCCGCGACCGGAAATATGTTTCTGGCAGACAATCACTTTTTGGCACAACACCTGTTATACCGGTCAATTTTCATTATTTCGGTATCTGCATATTTGTGTGCATTTTATATTTGTCATTTTATGCACAGACGGTGAAAACATACGGTATCAGTATATCTACACAAGTCCTAGTCTACAGCGCTGGTCTGTCTCTCTCGGTGTGTGTATAGCCCTGTAGCCGACTTTAATTCTTGGATAAAGTGTACAAACGTGTTTAGTACAGCCAGGAAAACATAGCGGCATATCCATGATTGCTCTGGAACAACAGCTCGAGGAGCAAGGGCGCTTTGATGGGACGCTGCACGTGTGCAATGTCGCGGCCGCTCCCGCTTCACGCGCTTTGCGCTCAGTCGGGACCTGGAAGTTGCTGCTCAGCGGGACAGAAAGAAAGCGGAAACGACACATCGGCTAAACACTGAAGCTGAAACTTTAACGCGACAGTGACACCAAGTGGAATCAATTATATTACAAAAGCCCCAAACGTCTTTTTCAAAGCCTGCAGTGAAGAGAAAGGTTGGTGATGAGCACAGACAATTTCAGGAGAAGTGGGAAGTGCAATATTTCTTTGTTGAGCACAGGGGCATCCCGATGTGTCTTATTTGCACAGAGAAAGTTGCAGTGCACAAAGAATACCATTTGAAACGTCATTACACAACTAGACATGCTGAGGAGTATGCGAAATACCAGGGAGATGAGAGAGCCAACCGGGTTGTTAATCTTAAAACAGGTCTACTGAGGCAACAAGATTTCTTTAAGAAAGCAACCAAAGACAATGATGCAGCAGTCGAAGCTAGCTATGTGGTTAGTGAGATGATTGCTAAAGCAGGAAAGCCATTCACAGAAGGTGAATTTGTCAAAAACTGCATATTACAGGCTGCAAGTATTGTCTGTCCAGAAAAGAGAGGTCAGTTTAGCAACATCAGCCTTTCTGCCAACACTGTGGCAGAGCACATTACTGACCTGTCAAGTGACGTTTATGATCAACTGTGTGAAAAAACAAAATGTTTCAGTGTATACTCAGTCGCTCTTGATGAGACCACAGACATCACCGACACTGCCCAGCTCGCCATCTATGTCCGTGGTGTTGATGACAATTTTGAAGTCATAGAGGAGCTGCTCTCAGTTATTCCAATGCATGGCCAGACCACCGCTCAGGAGATATTTCACCAGCTGTGTGATGCCATTGAGAATGCCGGTTTACCATGGAAGAGGTTTGTTGGAATAACAACTGATGGAGCGCCATCAATGACAGGGAGGAAAAATGGACTGGTGGCACTCGTTAATAAAAAAACTGGAAGAGGAGAGTGTGGAGGAGGCCATTGCTCTGCACTGCATTATCCATCAGCAGGCCCTTTGCAGCAAATGCCTGAAGTTTGACAATGTTGTCTGTCGTTGTGAAATGTATCAACCACATCAGATCCAGGGGCTTAAAGCACAGAAGGTTCCATGCTTTTTTAGAGGAAATGGAGTCAGAATATGGGGATGTGCTCTACTTCACCGAGGCACGTTGGTTCAGCAGGGGAAGCATATTGAAGAGATTTTTTGAGTTGAGAGCGGAAGTGAAAGCCTTCATGGAGAAAGATGGGGTTGCTGTTCCTGTGCTAAGTGACCCCAAATGGCTCATGGACTTAGCTTTTCTTGTTGCTATTACACATGAGCTTAATGTACTGAACAAGAAGTTACAAGGCCAGGGGCAACTTGTCAGTGCTGCCTATGACCACGTGAGAGCATTCTCTACGAAACTCATGTTATGGAAAGCCCAGCTTTCTCAGACAAACCTTTGCCATTTCCCAGCATGCAAAGCACTCATTGATGCAGGCACACCATTCAGTAGTGAGAAGTATGTGGATGCCATTTTGAAGCTACAAGAGGAATTTGAACACATATTTGCAGACTTCAAGATGCACAGAGCCACATTTCAAATTTTTGCAGACCCCTTCTCCTTTGATGTGCAAGATGCCCCCCCTGTGCTTCAAATGGAGCTCATTGACCTGCAGGGCAACTCTGAACTCAAAGCCAAGTTCAGGGAGGTGAGTGGGAAAGCAGACAAGCTTGGGCAATTTTTGAGAGAATTGCCCCCCAGCTTCCCT
>JAOWBC010000115.1:23701503-23712724 GCA_028566105.1 Hypoplectrus providencianus
TTTCTTTTCCTCCCCCCCCCCCTCTCTCTCTCTCACACACACACACACACACACACACACTCACACACACATTAAGTAGATTGTTGTGCTGGCTGGCTGGCTCTGTAGCTTAAACAGAATGATTAGAAATAACATGTGTAAAGAATGACAGAGTGTGTATAACTTAACTCAGTCAAATGCAAAGATGAAATTTTAATTGCAAATACTTGTAAATTGGTAAATTAAATAATTAAATTGTTCAGAAGGGTCACATAAAAAGTGATTAAACTTGCTCCATTATAATAACTCTACAAGAAATATAATATGTTTAATGAACATTCATTATTCATTCTTTTTTCTAATTTATCTTCCAATGTCAAAACACATTGTAAATGAATGGAATTAGCACAAACTATCTGCCACACAGTGACCCTTGCAGATTTGGCCTTAGAACACATGCCTGGGATTATAGATTTCATATTAAATTACTGATATTTCCCAGTTTGTTAACGTTTGCTACAGAAGTGCAATGAGAAGTCTTATAAATTTAGAACACAGTTTTGCTCATTGCAACTCCATTTCTGCACTGCATAGGTATAAATACTTATATTCTTTGCTGAATTTTTTGTGACATATTAGTTTACTGAACCCAAATCTCCAATCCAAAAATGTGATGCTACAGACAGTTTAAATAAATGTAACATTCTATGTAACCGAAAGGATTAGCTTTCAACTTCAACTTTATGCCCCCTGGGGTAAATTTGCTTTGCAGGCAGGTAAAAAAAAAAACAATAAAGGAAACAGATGTGGAAACACAATGACATACATAAATACAGAGGCAACACTGAACGGTTATAAAAAACACTGCAAACCATGAAGGACAACTGAGGGCAGGAACATTGATATTTCACTTCTTTAAGATTCAGGTTTAGCTGTTTGATGGCTTGTGGTATGAAGGAGTTTTTCAGCTTGTTTTCGATCCTCGGCACCTTAAATCTCCTGCCTGAGGTCAGGAGGTCAAACTCAGGATGCAAAAAGGATGATCAGGACACTGTATGACGTCCTGAGCTTTTGAGTTTGGAGATCAGTAAACCTCACAATTACAATATAGCCAATTACTGCATTTTATAGTTTTACTTCAGCTACATTTTGACATTGTTGCATCTTTGGGGTTGATTAAACACTACAGGTAGGCGCTGCGTATATGTTGTAATGCTTGTTGCTCCATAGGCTAAAACTGCATGTACACTAGACAGATGTACGCTGTGACTGGTATCGGGTGTCTGCCATGTGTGGCGGGAGAACTTCCTTCACTGATTTGTTGTGGTTGTTCAGTGTGGCTTCAGTTCAGAACAGTCCAATCAGTCCCAATCAATCAACAGCCAGCTCATTCATTCTGTCTCATTAAACATTCGAGTTATAAACATGTACTGATTTACTGCAAATTTAAGTTAAGTCATGTAAGTAAATTTTACTTCAATTTATTTCGGCTTTAACATACACTTCAGAAGTTTTTTCTTTTTCTGACTTTTCTTGTTTAACTTAGTCACGTTTACCCTCGAAAGAAAGGACGACGTGTGAGTACAAGTGCAACTTAGCTTCTCCTGTTTCTTGGTTGGAATGTAGGTTTGTGCGTGTGTAAGCGGAGCATTCAAACTAAAACCCTTTGGTTAGTTGCAGGAAAGGGGAAACTGGCAGCCATAGTCATATATTTGGATCCTTCAATAACCTGGGGAGGAGAAAAACTGGGTTGCCTTTCTGTAACTTGAACACTCTTCCACTTTTGTTTCTGACTGAGACATCAAGTATATGTACCGGAACAGAAGTTACACGCCAATAATTTTGGCAGAATTGCATACTTTTAAAAGTGGAAATTAAGAATTTCCACCTTATCACATTTGCCATATAACTTTTTTGTACAATAAGTTTATGTGTGCAGTGGAAAGAGGTCTAAATGAAGATAAGGTTATTTATTATTAAAAGCTATCAAAGAAATCTGAAATTGTCATAGGCAGTTACAGGGTAGGATCCAGATGTGAGACAGCACAGTGAGCAGACTTCAGCGGGCTGGCTCAGATGGGAAGGCAAAGACAGGGTCGAAAATGGCAAACCAGGAAGCAGGCTGGATGGCGAAATCGGGGACAGAGCAGGCAGACGGGAAACCTGTAGGCAGGCAGGAGGTCGGCAACAGGTGATCAATCCGAGGTAGAGCGCTGGAAAGTGTTGCATGAAGCAAAGGACCAACCTGCAGTGAGTGAGTGTAGGAGTGGAGCTTATATGGCCGAGGGCTGATTAGCAGGATGCAGGACAGGTGTGTGATTAGCTGATGAGGCACAGGTGTGTTGCTCTGCCCCACAGGAGGAACCAGGTCACCACTAGGTGCTGGAGACGCCCAATACAAGCGCCTTTTTATTGAATTTTCCTACCAATGTGTGTGTGTGTGTGGTCGTGTGTGTGTGTAATGTCTATGTGTTTCTATCCATAAGGAAGTAGAAATGTGGTATTTGGGGAAAATTCTGTCAATTGGGTGACATGCAAGTAAAGTGGCAAATATATATGCAAAGTTCCTGAGGTCGCTCATATTGCTTCAGAGCATGATGTTTATTCAAATCAGCATGATGAATACATATTTGTTTACACCGATAGCTAGAAATATTTGTTGAATATGCTTGCCTGTCTAGATGTCTGTGTCTACGTGTTGACCCAATAGAACACTGTAGTAGTATCCTGTAGTCATAACCTATTGTTCCCTAATCCTCACCCAATGCATGCTGGGATGGCCTCATAACCATGATCAGGACAAGAAGTTCAGAGACAGATGGATATCAGAGATGCCAAGGCACCAAGGCAACAGTCTGGAATTTAGAAATGATGATAAGGGGGCCAGAGTTGATGAGCTGACTAGAAAGAGATTCTTTTCAAACTAAACACAACCTGTTACCTTAAGGGAAAACTGTATTTAAAATCCCATTTCTTCATGGTTTAAATGATTCTGCTTGCTGGCTATTTTATGTTTTACCATGGTCCAAGGTAAATAGTTCATTTTATTGTCCAGTCATATCAGAAAAGGTCATCACCTGCTTCTCTGACAAACAGGATGTGGTGCGATGCCAGTCAGTCCCACAGGAAGAGCTTCCATGACCACTGCGGGCTGTTTGGCGCGGCAGCTGCTGGTGATGATAGATTTAAAGTGAAGCCACACCTGTGAAGCAAAGCCTTGGTCTGCCCCACATGTGACATCATTGCCTCTTCACTTCCTGTTCTGGCTGTCCCTGCATCAGCTTCAAGGACGGTTTGGACACTGAGGCTCCCAGGAAGCTGTCTGTTTCCTGACCTGAGTCAGACAAAAAGTCCAGAGGTTCAGAATAAAACGGGAAGTAGAAACAATAGAAACAAAAACAAGACTTTATCTTCATTACTGGAAGTGGAGAGTTTTCTTTTAAATATTTTTTTTATAAGAGTTTTATTGTCTCTGTGGAAGCATCTTTTAGTTCTTCATGTTAGTATTGGCCTGGCTGGCCTGGTAATCTTAATGACTCGTTTTAGAATAAATAGAAGGAATTGAGTCCTGAAGAAAAGAAGAATCTCGATGCTTTGAAATAAGCACCTATTGCATTTTTTGAGCTGCTGATGTCACTCTCACAGTAGGCCTACAGGTGCAGAGTGGATATGTTGGGTAAATTGTCTTTTTTTCAAGTTAATCACTTTATTGTGACATTATCAGATGGCACTGGTATCGTCAGTATGTACAGCTGCAAAAATAAATAGCTTTGAAAGTGACACATTTGTACATCAGTGTAGGCAAAACTAAGGAAATAATGTCTCTCAGGGCAGTCAGAGAACATTGTTCTGTTGCTATACACTGCCTGATGTCAGTCAGAACTCTCAACTCATTACACTGTTTCAATCCTCAGTCTGAAAATCCCTGAACTATCGATTTCCAAGAGGGAGGATCCAGGAGAGCCTCTGACATGAGCACAAGTGTAATTAACTTGGATCTGATTAGCCAGTGAGCCCGGTCCATGAATACATGCACACCAGTAAAAAGATGCATGGAAGACATAGTAAACGCGTCACTGTTGTTTTGACAAACCACAATAAAATGGCCAGTGGTATATTAGATGGTCAATAAGTAGAACAATATAAAAAGAAACATGATGGTCTATGTAAGTCTTTGTAAATATGCAGGTTGACAATGTTTGACCATCGCCTTAGTTCTGCCCATGGCACTGATTGGCTAATCACTGGTCCACCCTGCAGCGCCCATTGGCTCCATCACTTTAGTCTCTGTGACCAGGGTTGGAAATAAAGGCTTCGGGACAATACATCAGCCACTCTGTGTTCTACAAGGCACATTTGCTTTAGTCGGTGCAGTCTGGTGGTTTTGAAGAAAGCATAGGTAATGGCTTTAATTTCCCATCATAAAGGGCTGTCTGATGATGACAAAGTAATTGTTAAAATAGCACACACTGAAACGGACATTGAATTTTTAAGGTGGACCTATTTTGGTGGCTAAAATAACTGTGTGTGTGTGAGTGCGTGCGTGCGTGCGTGCATGCATGTGTGCGTGCGTGCGTGCATGCATGTGTGCGTGCGTGCGTGTGTGTTTGTGCATAAATAAATAAATACATACATACATACATACATGCATCCTTGCTATCTTGGATGTAATGCACTGATTGCCCTGTGAGTGTGTTAGGCTGCAGAATCTGAAGAAGATGTAGGACAAAAAGGCCATTAAGCCATTAGACACAACCCTGATTATTATGGACCACAAAGAGGTTTTGTTAAGGGAAAAGACCAGCCTGTTTTCTAACATAGAGATGGATGAATTGGGGGGGGGGGGGGACAAAGATGAGGCTTTTTGATAACACACACACACACACCAGTACTTCTGCGATGACCAAAGGCTGGGCACGTTGGCACCAACAGCCTGTGTGTGGGTGTTGGGTGTGTGCAGGTCAGAGTGGAGGGAGACCGGGGGATGAAATTAATTCACAGTGAAAACCTTCAGCTCAACACTGTCCTCACATGGCGGAGCAGAGAATGACACACCAAGGTGATGTAGATAAAAGGAGAGCTTTTAGTGAAAGGTTTCCTCCTAAAAGCCAACAGTCTTTTCATAGCCATTTAACTCACTCAAAGGATCGTGCTTTTCAAACTGCTCATTGTTACCAAAGTTTTTGCCTCCATGACTCTCAATAGTGTTCAAAGTTCCTCTGATACTTCATCACAGAGGCTTCATCCACAAAGCTGCCCCGCTTTTATCTGGAATACATCACCATGGTAACCATTGACGTATGCCTAAAGGTAAATTCACCGGACTGGATCAAAATGTGTAAACAAGACACATATTGATGAGTGTCCATATACTACATGTTTCAAACCAGTTGAGTCTTTGTTTATGAAAAACAACAAAGAAAAAAACTTTTCACACCATAAATTATACGGAAATGCCCTTTAAACATCCCCTAGACTATGTAGTGAGAAAGTATTTGGTGAATTGACAATGGCTGTAAAGGTCATACTAAATTGAAACAAAGAATGGACAAACAGCTTTGCCAGTAGGTGAGAGGACGCTGTGGTTTTAAATTTCCTTACAGACTTCCCTTGAGTAGAATCAAGAGGATGAGCTAAAACCATGTAAAGCAGCACACACCAAAGTGTTACATTCACTCAAGCTAACTAAGTTTAGTGGGTGGTTTAGTGTTTGTAGTTACTCTGAGTTGTGGTTTTGGTTCTGGTACAGCTCCTACCTGACCACGCCCTTTATTTATGCCAGGTTATGAAATGCTCCTGGTTCAGCTGGCTCATCCTCAGCTTTCCTCCTGTGGGCTCCTGGCTAAGGTCTTCACATCTTCACATGCACGGTCTAAGATTATAGACTTCTGCTGTATGTTTTCCCTTTTTATCTTCAGCACTTGTGATTATTTCCTGTACAAGTTGGTGTGCAGGGTTTTGACCTGAGTTGAACATTACATTTTTATTTGTGAACCTGTTTCTGTTAATCAGTTCCTAAACTTTGCCTTGCCTTTACCTCCCTTTGGTTGTTTTTTCCCTTGCCCTCTACTTTTTTAACATTTCCTATTGTTATTCCCCTTTCTCATAATCTGCTGCCTTTTTGCCAATGTTGACTTGTTTTGGTCATTCAATTGATTGTCTTGGTTTATTTCATTTTGTTTACCAACTGCAAAAAAATTTTCACAGTATCTTTTCAGGGGCTGGGTGCTATATTGAGTGGCTTTATGATCATTCATTTTGTCATTTTAAACTTTAATCTTTTGTGTGTGTGTGTGTGTGTGTGTGTGTGTGTGTGTGTGTGTGTGTGTGTGTGTGTGTGCGTGTGTGTGTGTTTGTGTGTGTATGTGCAATTTCTGTTCACCCTTAGTTTAATGCACATTTGACTGATTTCAATAAAAAATGAATTGGGAAGTCTCTGCCTATATTGCCTGAAGAGAACTGAGGTTCCAGTCTTCCCAAACATGCTTACAACACAGAACTGTCATTCTTAGACACAGAAACTCATGTTATCACCTCTTACACTTTAAGACTGAAATGTTTTACAAAAGCCTCTTTGTTTAGTTAGTCAGGATCAGCAAAGTTTGGATCAGTGGAGAAAGATAACTCTAAAAAATAATAATAAATTAATTAATAAATCTAACTTTTCTTCAGGTGTCAACAAGTAGGTGTTCATCTATCTCAAGGACAAACTCTGTGCCTTTTCGTATTATGTTGAAGCTTTATGCAAAATTTGGGTCTATTCTGAGTTGTTTACCCCATAATGATGAAGCTGAATCTTTATTAGTTTGTAACAACGGTCCCAAACATATTGCAGGAAGAGAATAATTAGTTTTTTGGACCTGAAGTCTTTGAACAAGTTTAATGTCCTCAACTAAACGCTTAGGACTTTACACACATATTCAAAAGCCAAAGCCTATCAAATACAGTGACATTCAATGAACAAAATGCATTGCAGGAGAAAATAAATCAAAGCATCTAATTAGCAATAACAAAGCAGCAGCTACTTTTCCCAGATACAGTAAGTGTATTCAACAAAGATTTGAACAGTATCAACATACTGTATACAAGCAAAAAAGAAGAAATTCTCTCTTCTCTTGTATAAGTGGGATGAAACTGGGAAGAAATAATTGTGTTGAATAAAACCAATAAAAGTAATTAACTAAATTTTAGCCTCATATTGCAGTTTTACTTGATAATCCAGACAAATCAAAACAATTAATTTGTTTGAAAATGTGTCAAGTTTCACAAACTAGGTAGAAATAAACTTAAAAAGCAACTGAGTGGTCCATTGAGAACTTTCCTTCAACAGATTAAACAATGACAGATACTAAACTACATAATCTATAAACAGTACCTAGTTCAACTGAGGTTGCAATGATTTTGATAGCAATCATGGAATTACCAGACACAACTAAATTACATCCATATTTGGTTACTTTAAGTAGCCAACTGAATTTCTTAAGTAGCCTACTTAAGAAATTCAGCAGCAGAAAGAATAAATGTATGTTGAGGATCAGTGTGTGCTCTTGTGTTCCTTCTCGCATTGGTCTTTTCCTGATTTATTTGTATAAATTCAAATATTCTAGTTTTCGTAACTATACAAAAGGTTGATCTCAGAGGAGCAGCAAGGAGTTAAATCTTAACAAGTAAAGGAAAAAATCTATATAAATAGATCTATATGTTCCTCTTTAATTAAATAGTCCGTCTTTGAAGGGATACTCTCCATTATGTTGCTATGATTGTGTGGTGGTTTGCATTTCCACTGTAAATTTCAAACTATAGTTATCTAAATCTTTAAGCCTCCATTTACACATCTTGAATATTTCATTCAAATGCAGCTCTTGTTTATTGAAAAACAAAATCTAAAATGGCTCAAGGAGAGCATTCAGTAACAGTGTGGACTCCATACTAGCTCCAACAACTTTATGGGGTAGAAGGACAAAACAGCTACACATGCATCAACCTCTTGAGAGCCTCGTAAATGACAGAAGCCCTATTTGGGGGAAAATGTATCTGACTTGTGCAGTGACACCAACATGGAGGTTTATGACCGATCCTGCAGCCATCCATCTGGGAGGATCGGGTGTGGTCTTTACTGTTTAGGAGCTGTCAAGCTGTGCATCTTTATCTGCAGTCTCTGCATCCACCATTCCACCTAAATATCCTCCATATGTAGACCTCTGCCCTTGTTAAACTTAACCTGACTTCCAAACCATATGAAACTAGAAACAATTAATTTCAATATAATTTATGGCATCACATTGCTCGCTGAGGCTCCCAAATATGAATGGCAAAATTTAGTGAAATATCATGAGACTTTTTTCCATTTTGGTGGTACGTGGGTAGAGGGCCTTTGGACTTTATTGTCCTTCAAAATGAGTGCTTTAAAGAACAGCTGAAATTTCTTTTATGAACCAACAAGGGGGCTGTGTCCCACAGTTCATCTGACAATCATTCTGTTGTCCACTGCTCTCCCTTTTCAGTCTTCATACAACTGCTCCTTTTCTCATCCTGGCTTTTCTAAAAACAGGAAGGGATGCATTTATTGTAGAGAAAAACTGCTAAGCTGCCATTAATACCAAGCAGGCTTTACAAGGCTGCTGCACTCCCAACCCCTCCAGCACTGAACATGACTGACCAACTGTCAACTGATCTCCCAGGCTGTCTCTCTGTAAGTCCTACAGCTGTTCATACGCAGTCTAACTGATCATCTGCCAGTGTGGTGGAAATTCAAACAGACCATTTTGTTTACTCCTCGTGCACACATTTTCCAGTCCAGTCTACCTTCCAGGCCCCCATCAAGCCACAAACCATCAGAGTATGTACCACTGCTGGTGTCTGTAACTCTCCATTCTGAGTGCTGAGGAGAAGGTTGCCTAAATTACAGAGTCCTTAGTTGGGAGCTCAGATAATGATGCATCTCTCTCTTCGTCTTTGTCTCGCTGTCTTTCTGTCTGTGCTATTACATCAGTCACATTCTCTCAAGCCACAGTACTCACATCACAAAATAACAGGAACAACCAGAAAGAAAGTGCAGAGCCTTGGAAGCAGCAGGTTCATAGTCTCCTCTCATAAGCAGAAAACAGCGAGTCATGATGGAAGTTAATGAGCTGTCGCACACTGTTCTCTGCAGTGCTCCAGGACAGGGCTTAATAGAGAGCTGCACTTCTTTCTTTCCGTCAGTCTTTAAAATGTTCTCCTGCTCGTTCCCTGTGCATTTCAATTTCATCCTCCATTCTTAAGACTGCTCACCCCTCTGCTCCTCTCTCTCTCTCCCCTACTCTCATTTGTCGCCGCCTCCGTCTTCTGTGTTAAGCACTCAAACTTCCCCACTCTTTCCTCTCTGACCTTCTCCCTCTGCCCTCAGCATCCATTTATCTTGTTTGATGGGAGTTTGCAAAGTGGATCTCAAAAGAAAGCAGCTGGGTATCTGTGTCAAGGCTCACCTCTCTGAGCACTATCACGGAGCACTACCAAAGCACCACTTTTCACCTTCCAAGGATAAAGGGGAAATTGGTTTCTGCAGACGTATGCTGTAGATGACTCCACACCATCAGTCTGTTATCATATGTGCCGCTATTTCACGCAAAAAGAAATGCTTACAGTTTGAAAGTGTAGCTGTGATGGCTGTAAGTTAGCTATTAAGGCACCTATGTGGGCACAGGCTGAGTGCTCCAAAAGGTTATTAATATAACAAGACAAAGGTGCCAATCAACACTTTATGTGCCTACAGACATTTTTCAGCGCTTTTTCGGGGTTTTGCAGGATAGACTTTTAATGTTTGGTGAAGTATATCATCTCTAAACAATCTCTTAGCAAGCACTTAGCACTTAAAGAAAAGCTCTCATAAACTGACTGTTTAATGCATGTTTAGCACCAAACACAAGGTAGGCAAGTTAGACTTATTAGTGAGCAAAGTGAAGCTTTTAGCAACCAAGAGCCAGATATTTTTAGAAGCTGGTGGAACCAAGATAGAACCACATATGTCAACTCACCACGACACAGCTTTGTCCCTGACTGCTACTTCTGTATGACACCCCTCAATAGGGTTGCCAACTCCCTAAAAAATCGATCAGATTCCATTCACCCGGAATTAGCTTATTTACTTTCTTGGCTTGGTGATTTTTTTTTTAGCTCCTTTATTTGTGAGTCAAACTATTTACTCGATGAACTTTTTTTGACTCGAACCTGAATTGAATTAAATGCATATTTCTGAGTGACGTGAACACATGGAAATAATAGAATAATAAAATAAACTGAATAAATGAAGTGTTTCCTGAACAAATACCTGTCCTGTATAACTTAAAACAGTATAAATTAATATAAAACAATAAATAGAAAGCTCAACCAATGGGATGAGTGTATTCTCTGTTGTCATGTGTGAATATGCTGTCAGCTCATTGGTCACAGAGCAGGACTATTTGGACTTTGGACTATTTTTGACTCTCACAGTAATACGGGACATAGTGAGTCCCTTTTCAGCTCAATAAGGGACGGGTGCTTTTGTTTCTAAATACAAGATGATTCTGTTTATCAGGGGACGGTTGGCAGCTCTACCCCAATAATGTCTTTTGCTAAAACCATGGCTTCTTCTGTATGGCTCGCCTATAGTGCTGTGATTGGCTGGTACCCCTTGCCTTGACTTAAAATACCAACTGGATGCTTATTCTTGTTAGCTAGCTAGCTCTGTCATTTCATTCTACCCTGGTTACAGAAATTGAGTCAGACAGTGGGCTCGAGCCAGCTCTAAGGCTGACATTAGCAGTGTCTTCACCTTACGCCACAACACATAGGTGTGTTACTTTGCTGTGAAAGCTGAGCTGAGCTCCCATAGCTAGCTAGTGTTGGGCTTTCATTTACCTCGAACCTGAGCACCTCATGTATGGGTCTCATTGTTCAAAAGTGTATTTAGGTAGCTATCACAAACACTAGTGATTACCATATCTTGTTATTCATTATGTAAATAAATTATTTGGATGAGCCTTTATGGTACAGCACCACGGATAACAAAGGGCCCAACTAATCAATAGGACCTTAACCCTTTGAAACATTATTCCCAAGTAGCAGTTACAATGCACAGATTGGAAACCAAAATATGATGAACTTGAATAATTTGTTGATAATCTTCATTTATCTTCATTATCACTGGCTCAGTGGCAAGATATGTTCTCCTGCTGGTTCACTTTAGTCAAAAAAAAAAAAAAAAAAAAAAAAAAAAAAA
>JAOWBC010000115.1:23790114-23800166 GCA_028566105.1 Hypoplectrus providencianus
GTTTGTTTTAAGCCTGAGTTGCATGCTGGTGGCATGTTATGTGTGGAAAAGAAATAACAAATCATTGGGTTTGTGGTTGAAAAAAGGCTGTATAAGGAGGTTACATGAAAAACGTAATTTTTTGGGGTGAAAGTCCACCATTTGTCCACCATCCTTTCTTCTTGTCCTGACTGTGAGAGCCCCATTTGAACCTTGCATTGCTGCCAAACTGTCACTGAGTGAGGTCAAACCAGGGAATATGTGTTCCCTGCACCAAAAAGAGCACTATTGACTCCACATTAGTATTGTTTCTGTGCTGCCTGCACATGTTTTCCACACATTACTTGCCACTAGCCGAGGATTCACTGTAATAACAAACATGGCTTATTTCATGTGATTCTGTGACATCAGGCTGGACTGTACATTATGTTTTCTATTCGATGGACACATCAGAGAGAATCTGCCAAACATGTTTGAGCCACAGACTCCATCCAAGGACTCTGTTTTGCACCACAATAGACATCTAGCAGATGTATTAGAATAAATGTAGTTCACATCTTTATGCTGTGTTTGGCGTGTGAGCTGTAACTGGCAGTGGCTGACACCGTGTCAGTGCTTGTTGTACATATCTGGTGTGATTTTACAGTGTGTTTTCACTGACACGCCAGTCAGATCAAAATTGGACACTTGAGCTTTTGTTTCTAGCTTTGGATTTTCTTTCAAAGTTGTGATGACCTAATCTAGCTTTTCCAGTGTCCGTTTGAATCTCACATTACAGAGAAGTGTGCGACATCCCTCCCTGCAGTAGAGGAATGTGAAAGCACCTTCATAGTGACACGCGTTACAGGACATAAATGTAAGAGAAATGCATTCAGTGAATCTGGACTTTATGTGGACAAAAGGACAGGAAATAATTGAAAAGGATGTCTTAAGCAGGGATTTAAAAAGATGACTGACTCCTGAGGCAGGCAGTGAAAGCACAGCAGCCCTGAGTGTAAAGCCGATTAATTCACCTTTGGTTTTCTATCAGGATTTTGACACAGCAAGAAGGGTGTTCTCTAAGAATCTGAGGCTACTTTAAGGCTTTTAAAGGCTCAAAGGGTTTGAAAATTTGTGGGCACGACTTTGCTGACCCTCAAGTATGAGTAGCCTGGCAATAAAACCAACCGCCTAGTCTGTGTTAAAAGGGCAGAAGTTTTATGGATAATAATGTTATGATAATCAAAACGTAATGAAATGAGGCATTCAGAACCTTTTCCAGATCAACAAAGAGGAGACAAAGGTAAGATTTTAGGTCTCTATAGGGTGAAGGTAACATGACGAAACAAACCTCTCAGCTAATAATGATCTGATTGTGACTTATTGATACATAATGTATAAGGCTTCAGATGTAATGTACTTGACTTATAAGTACATTGAGATACCTTTGCTCTGGCTCTCTCAGATATTGTGCACATAAATATTAACACACCATTCATACCATAACATGTAAAGCCCACACATGCATCCCACCATGTTAGTAAGTCTGTGATGTATGTGCGCTAGAACTGCCAACTTTGACAACCATTTTCACACATCATTCCTGTTGATGGAAATCTAATTCCTTCTGGTTTTCCCAAAGTCAACTATGATTTCTTTGTCCTGTTGGTATTAAGAAAGACATTTTCTCCTGACAACCAGCTCACCACTGTTAGTTGTCATCAGAAAATTGAGTTATATATAAAGTGATATTATTGTACTTTTATTTTTCAGTACAGTCCTTGTAACCATCCTATAGTAATTGTAGATGTGTTTATGTAATACCTATACTCACAGTGGCTGTGTAAAGTAGCCACAGTATGGTACTATCTTAAATCAATAGCTATAGCCAACATTTCCATCACTGATGTCACTAAGTGATTGCTGGCATTTAGGACATGGTGACATCATTAAAGAAATACCAGCGGCTACTAAAAAACAATTTACCAAGATGACCTGAAGCTCTTTATTTCAAGGTAAAACTGAAAATGAGCCCACCTAAAACCTCCCAAAAGAATTCCTTAATGACACAGAACACATGATGACAGTAAATCAACAAACATTTAGTTCATTTAGTATCATGTGGAGTTTGTGTGTAACCTGGCTGATTGTCGAACTGCTTGTTTCCTGCCACAGCTGGCATCTTTGTATGAATTACGTCCCTGACCTCAATAATTATCTAAAACCAGTCCTGCACTGCACAACTTTTATTAATGATGATAAAAGGTCAAAAGGGTCTCCCAAGCTGATATTAACTACATTATTGATGGATAATCAAGGTAAAAGAAGTTGTTTCTTGTATTCAGCTGTGTTGTATCCTTGTAGACAATAACATTGTTCAACATGTGATATAAAATATTAGACCAGTCAGTCGATTAAAAGAGATTAATCGCATGGCTGTCCATAGTTAACTCAAGATTAATCACAATTAATCGCATATTTTTATCTTCTCTAAATCTACCTTAAACTGATATTATTTTCCATTTTTTTATGAATCATATAAACATGGGAGCAGGCAAATACTTTCTTTCTGCAAATGCAGCATGTTTATTGATAGTCAGAACTATTCATCCCTTTTTTCAGCAGCCATTAATTAACACACAAGGATGACACTTGTGCACTGCATCAAACTGTGATGCACAAAATAAATGAAATCAGCAATGTATAACAATGAATAAAGTGTGCTTTGAACAGGGAGCACTGCAATACAGAACAGGTCAGGACCTCAGGACTCAAAAGATATAATGCAGTTAGGCAGTATAGCCCATAAACAGCTGTTTAGCATCCATTGTAATTCAGTCAGTTTCATAATCATCCATAGTCAGACAAAATTCACATTTAAAATCAATGTATTCCTCTTCACCATAGTTACTCATCTGCTCTCAGTTTAGGTTTAGAGACTGCGTTCAATTACGGTTTTCCACAAACTACGGCGTGGCCAAAGGTTAAAAAAAAAACACAGTTAATCACAAGTTAAAAAAGTCATCGGCGATAAAGGTTTGTTGCGTTAACTAGGTAAGAACGCATTAACGCTGACACCTATAAAAAATACAACAACCTTTGTAAAACCTACATGAATCTGATTTGCATTAATTACTTTTTAGAATAAGAGGCAATATTAGTCAAATTTTTGTGATCAACAACGTTGGCAGCAGGTTTGTTGTTACGAGGCGTAATACATTTTTCCTGCACTGCACAGTTACCCCCTATTGTCTGTCAAAAACTTTTTCAGCATTTTTCTACTTTAACAATTCTAGGGATTACGCTTTGATAAGATTCAATTAGATTGTATGAAGATAATGTTTATGAATCTGCAGGGCTCTGGTCTCAGGTCATAAATACAAGTATTTTATCAAATATTTTATTTCACTGATTTTTTATTATTTAACTGCTTTTCATCAAGGGCTGAACCAAGTCAGTAAATCATTAAAGCTCATTAATATGAAATAATATCAAACATAATCTGATTTCAGCCTAATCAATGTAAGGAATTACTGCTTTTTGTACATTTGTAGTGGTCTGGGACGTCTTCACAGGTCTTTTTCTTAAATTTGTCATACTGAAGAGATATACTTGATTGACTATTCTAATAAGTAATTTAAAAAAACAGATTACAAATGACTTTAACAGTGGCCAGCTCAGTTATGTTTTTTTTTTGTTTTTTTTTTTTACTTATTTCTGACTGGAGTCTATCTCACAAGGTTTTGAGTGTTTATTTGTAATGTTCCAAAGCAGCTTTCTGCTGCATTACAGCCTGGAGAGATTTCAGTAATTTACCAAGCCAACAACCCCACTTCCTCCTCTTCTGCTCACACTAAACAAATCTTCCTCTAATGCTAACACAGCAATATTCTCCCACCTGCAGCACAATACACAACTGCTGCCTACCCTGCTCAAAGACAAACAAGTGTATGATTTTACTGCACAATGCCCTTTTATTGTACAATACCCACAAATACACATACAGTATAAACACACACACACACATATATAAACAAATATACAATTTGTTTAAATAACTTATAGGAGACTTTTGGCCTTGAGCTGAACCCTAAATGAATCTAATGAACAGGGCAAACAGTGCATGGCTTTCAGTAGATGGATTTTTCACAGAATTCCCTGCTGACCTTCTGTAATAGCTTTATTTTTTTCTGGAACTATGTTCATTCCTTTTACCAACCTGAGGTGTAACACACTGTAAGTTTCCCTTTCTGCCTGCAGCAAGCAGTTCACCAAGCCCTGGTGCAGACACAAGATGGTTTTCTATTAAGTCTCCCAAAGACCTGAACATGCTGAAACATCAGTATGGTCGAGTACATACCAGCAGCCTCCATTAACCCAGCTCCTGGTGTACGCTATGACCTTGTTTAGTTTCTATGGCACACACCCCCAGGGGATGTTGCGTTTCCTTTTCTGTGCACTGATCTGCTTCACCGATCAGACAAGTGCTTTTCTAATGGAGAGGGCGGGTGAGAGTGAGGACTTTCATCGGCAAGTGGGGAGGACGCATCCTAGGGATCGTGAGATATTTGGTTATTAGCAATCTGAATTCATTCAAATAATAATTCTTTTCCTAAGATGGAAGCCAAAAATTATAATAATACTCATAGCACAGCCAACACTCCTCTGTGCAGTCAGAATTCAGATTACATAATCCAACTTGAAGAAGCTCTACAGGAAACATGGTTTTAAATTTGTGGCACTTAAGTGCTGGAAGCTGGTGGTGAACAAATAGTACAGCAATTACTTGCTCGATGTGCGGTCACTTTTATTCAGTGCTGTTTTATATTGGTCACTATGTGTCATGGTGAACAAGAAATTTAATTAGGTACAAAACAGCTACAGTATTTAAGAGAAATTCAAAGATTTCTGTGTGGTTTTCATTTTGGTGCAGTACATTACCATGGAGACAGATAGGTTTAATGGTCACCCTGAAAATGGAAATCTATATTAGCTCTGTCATGAGCCAGAGGAGAATCCATGATGACAGAGAACAAACTCCACACAGAAGAGCTGCAACTGCAAATTTCTCGAAAACTTCATTTAAATCCTAATGTGCTGGGCTCAGGAACCAAATAACCATTGGACAGTTATTAAAGCCCCATTGCGGAGCTGCACACCTCCTAAATGCCGTAGCACTTTTAGACCATGCCCTATGCACAGTGGTGTTGGAATTTTCATATGGAGCAGGAATAATTGTCAGGTAGTCAATCAGAGGTTCTCACATAAAAAATGTATGTGTCTTTAATATACACCTTTTTTTTTTTTTTTTTTTTTTTTTAAGGAGCAAGGAGAAACTCTAGATCTGGCGGTGTGTTTCGCCCAACACCACTGCTTATACTAGGTTAACCAGTGGAAATTAAGTTTACAGAAAGAAACGTGATATATCTGCAGTGGTGTAACAGGGTGTTTTTGCTCTGTGCTCAGTCTATGTCTGATCTAGAGGTTTTAGGTTTCTTAAGTTAGATGTTAGACAGCTATCTGCTTCCAAATTTGTAAAATACCAAATCTAGCTAATTTTGAAAAAAATTAGGGAAGTGCAAAAGGAATGGACCGCACTTACATAGCAGTTTTATAGTCTTTGTGACCACTCAAAGCACTTTACACGACAAAACACGACACACATTCAATCTGTCGGCTGAGGCTGCCCTACACAGTGCCACTGGGAACACATTCACACACCGATTTGGGGTTTGTATCTTGCTCAAGGATACTTTGACATATAGACTGCCATGGTCAGGGATCGAACCACTAACCTTCTGATCAGTAGGCGACCAACTGCCAAAACCATGCATCCAATACTTTCAACTCCAGCAGCACAGGCTTGATGAAAAAAGCTAGCCATTGATGGTAAATGAGCACAGGTTTAGAAAATGATCTCCAGCACTACGTGTTGTTCTGTGCTTTGCATCTGCCTCAGATTTAGACTCTAAAGAAGCCTTCTGTTGTCACTTATCCATTACCGTACCTTTTCTTTGAAGTCCGCTTCAAAATTCAGCCGAGCGATAACGTGCAGAGAGTGGCTTGTGGTGCCCTGTGAGGGAAACAAAAAGCTGTGCAAAGCAAAACACAGTTGTTTGTGCTTTACAGTCCCATCCCTCTTTGTGCAGGTGCTCCAAAAAACAGCAGAAGTGCCAACAAAGATATGTAACACCACTAAAAAACATTACGCATTATACAGCTGTGCTACAGGGGCTTCTACCTGAAATCAGTACCCACATGTATCCTTCCACCACTCATGTACACCAGGGCTGTCCAAACTACAGCCCGGGGGCCAACTGTGGCCCGACATGAATTTTAATAAATTTTAAATAGGTCCTTGTCAAAATTTTAAATATCAAGACATCCACGTCCACACATAATATTTGTGTTGAACCTTGAAGTGCTCTTCTTCTGCAGGGTACTGTGGTAATACTATTATATTCTTATATTTTGTTCAAATGTAATCACATTAGATGAATGAAAAGTAAAGTTCAATGATTCTTCAAACATGGTCAATTATCAAACATAATTTACCTGCATTTGGTTGATATCTCTCACTTTCTGTCACTAATGATACTGACCAAGATGTTTACAGCACTCTCTCACCAACTTTCACACTTTTTAATTGGCCACTGCAGTGTAACGTTGAGTTGCATTTCTCCAAAAACTTGTATTTTTTTTTATAATTTGTGTTTTGTTTTTTTTCCGTAACCAAACCCACAACCCCTAATGAACTAAATATGACTGAAGCTGCAGCATGCACACAGTGGAAATGCTTGTTTTTATTGTCATTGTCGGCTCAGATTTGTGATTAAAACTTTCTGACGCAATTATGTATAATTAT
The DNA here is from genome assembly GCA_028566105.1 of Hypoplectrus providencianus. NCBI lineage: Eukaryota > Metazoa > Chordata > Actinopteri > Perciformes > Serranidae > Hypoplectrus > Hypoplectrus providencianus. Next base: position 23,796,938 of record JAOWBC010000115.1, read on the forward strand.
TATTTTTTATTATAAAGTTTCATCACAGGAGGTGGCTTATAGTAAAAGTTTTGGCTAAAAATTTTAAAACAAAACCAATAGTTTATGTTTGTACATTTTCCAACAATCTTGTCCTTCCACTGCATTGCAGACCATGTCTGTTTGGACTGTGATGTCTTTTTCCAGCTAAAGAGGTGAAGAAATCTGTGCTATAGCCCTTTTCAAAGACTGACTTTTCAGGGGTGAAATAGTTTCAATGAATCACTTCTGGGTTTTACACGATGACTATTTTGATGCATTAATTCACTGACAATACCATGAGTTGTTTATTAAATGTGGGCGTGTCTATTCACAGAATATATAAGTAACAGAGCAGAACTTCAGAGCGCAGATCAGGACAGAAGTGGTATCATTGTTTTGTGCCCCTCAGAAGAACTGTGAGGCTTTAGTGAGCAGCAGGGCTTCCTCTGGCTGCTATCTTTAAGCTGCTCACAGTCGTTTTTGGCAGTTTGTATCCCTCACACAGAGACTCCGACTGAGAGCAGAGGAAGTTAACCTGGATCTGACCTGTGTGTCACTCTGTGAAGTATCCTGACGGCACTTTGCTACATAAGCTCTTTTAATTTCTTTGATTTTATGTGAATAAAATTGTGTGGGATTTTTTAGTTTTTTGCTCTTGTGGACCTTTCCCTGTGTAGTGTCTTATATATGGAGATATATTTGGACATTTACAAGTGTAACCTAACACTCAAATGGTATTTGTTCAAAAGAGTTTGGCTATAAAGAGATCCCTAATAACATACAAACCATAAGAGCAAGAGAAAAGAAAAACATTTGCATTCCAACTATTTTCTGGTAATATGTATTATTGGTAATACTAACAAAGTAAAGATAATCTACATTAAAATAAGTTTAAGAAAATACTATAGCTGTCAGCGTTAAGGCATTATAAACTAGTTAACGCAACGTCCCTTTATCGCTGATAATAACACTCACTGTGTTTTTTGAACCTTTTGCGACGCCGTAGTTTGTGGAAAACCAGAAATGAACGCAGCGGATTCACACGGAGCGAGTTGCAGCCTCTAAACCTAATAATAGGAGCAGAGCAGCTCAGAAAGATATGAAAATTAAGTGTTCCTCATACTGTTTGTCTTTGTCTTGTTGTTTTGCATCTTATGTTAATTTTGTCTGACTATGGATGATTATGATACTGACTGAATTACAATGGATGCTAAACAGCTGTTTATGGGCTATACTGCCTAACTGCACTATATCTTTTGAGTCCTGAGGTCCTGACCTGTTCTGTGTTGCACTGCCTCCTGTTCAAAGCACACTTTATTCATTGTTATACATTGTTGATTTCATGTATTTTGTACATCACAGTTTGATGCAGTTCTCAAGGGTCATCCTTGTGTGTTAATGGCTGCTGAAAAAAAATCAGTTTAAGGTAGATTTAGAGAAGATAAAAACATGTGATTTATTGCGATTAATCGTGAGTTAACTATGGACAACCATGCAAATTATTTTTTTTAATTGACTGACAGGTCTAGAAAATACACATTCTGGCTGGATATTTTATCAAATTGCATTTGAATGCTGAAACTATCTAATGTTGCATCTGCTGTTGGGAATATAAGTAGTGACAGAAAGACAAATGTCATTCACGTCCCTTTATGCAGGACAACTGAAGGCAAAAAGGAAATACATACTGTGTATATAAGTATCAAGTGGTTATTGTGAATCAAATACAGTAGTAAACTGTAGTTACAATGACAAATATCAATGTGAGACTGGATTGGTATATCCCGTGTATCTTAGATTACTGATACGTATCCATACTCAAAACCTAAACAGTCAGAATTGTTGGAAAGATGCTAAATCCCAGAACCTCAGATTTAGAGGTTCAAAATTAACATCCAGTAGGAGGGAAAACAAACAGTCCAAGAAACTGGACAAATTTATTTAGTATAAAGAGATATCTTTTCATCTAACCAGGTATTGTCTTTGTGTCTTGCAGTCATGGCAGCATTATACATGGGGCAGCGGCGCCACAAGGAAAAAGACACTCTGATGACGTCAAAAGAGGACATCCGCGATAACGTCATCCACTATGACGACGAGGGCGGCGGCGAGGCCGACACTCACGCCTTCGACATGGGCACGCTGCGCACCACGCACTCGCAGCGCACCAGCACTCACAGCAGCAGCTCCAAGAAGGAGAAGAACGGCTACGGAGACGGGGTCCTGCTGCACCTCAGCAGCCGCAGCGACGACGTCAGGTCTCCCGACATTCACCGGCAAACAGCCAGTGTCATCTCCGCCAAGAACAACACGGCGACGCTCTCTTCTCGCGGCAAAGTGACCGAGGGGGACGCCGAACTGATCAGGGAGTTCATCGCACAGAGGCTGGAGGAGAACCAGCAGGGCTACGGAGGCCCGCCCTATGACTCACTGGCGACCTACGCCTATGAGGGGGACGGCTCGGTGGCGGGCTCGCTCAGCTCCATAGAGGAGCCCTGGGTTATTGACGATACGGGGGATTTTAGTTCACTTGGCGACTGGGGACAGCCGTTTAAAATGCTGGCTAGCATCCTGGACAAACAGCCACCTGCTCTGTCTGAGGAGAGCTGAGAGGAAGCTGGATGCAGGCCTTCAGGAGGCCACGTGGGAATTAGCTTACTTTTCTAGACATGTTTTTTTTTTTTTACTGTGACAGGCACTGGATAGAATGATGTAAGAACTTAAAAAAAAAGTTGTCCAAGTGAAGTAGAGTTGTGGACTGGTAAGCTAGACAGCAGTTTATCTAGCTACAGGTGTGTGAGAAGAGAAACTTGATAGCTCCTCAAAGTGCCTGAGGTACTTTATGTTTACATGTATTTTAATTTATGTTACTACTTAATAAAAAATATTGTCCTTTCATGTTCCAGTGATTCAATCAGAAAATCAAATGCAGTTTCTTTTGTTGCAAAGTCTGTCAGTTGTAAGGTTGCCAACTCCCTGAAAAATAAATAAGGTACGCCTCACTGGCAGGGCCAGCCGACCCGACTGCCATCACCCTTCCTGGCATGGTGAAATTGTTTAGCTTCCTTTTTTTAAGTAAAACAATTGACTCAAAGTGAACTATTTCACTCAAACCTGAATTAAATTAAATGTATATTTTTGAGTGACATATGTCTCATTTTGTATCAGTGCGCGCGATAGCCCAACCTGACAGCTGGCTTACCTTTTCGATTCACTTTGTTTATGTTTA
>JAOWBC010000115.1:23915272-23928636 GCA_028566105.1 Hypoplectrus providencianus
CTTATGTAATCTGTCACTGATCATTTTCTGGGATGACCGTGAACCTGGTCTATCAGGCAATCTCCTCTGATAGGTCTGACGTATGGCTTAGCAGTTTCATCACTTTACACATTACTGCCGCCTTGAAATCCTTGATAAACCAATATGAGTAGATTTTGTTATTTGAGGAGCCTTTTAAATGCTGTGTTCCAGTTGTAGTATTGAGACTGATGTGATTCAACCCTGAACTTCACTGTGGGACAAGCAGACTCCAGAACCAGACTTTATTGGTACTGGAACTGAATCCACTGGCCTTACATACTGTCTGAGCGCCATGTCATTGCCGATAAATTGATATCCAGTTGTTACTGTGGGAACTGTGTTACTTGGTGAGCATAGTTTGCACAATGCAAAAAAAAGAAAAACCTGCCAAGCTTTTTGTCCCAATATGACAGCTATCATTTCATTTTACTTTGAGTTTTGGTTATGGTTGGTCCACAACAACCAAAACAAGACCTATTAGACAGATGAGAGTGAAAAACAACGTACATAACCGAAATAGATTGAAGCCATGTAGCCTGTCTCTGCTATAACAAGGTTACTGTTGAATGATTAAGTTTTTACTTGAGTTGCCCTGCTGTCCCATTATATTTCTTTTTACTGTGTCCTCTTTCTTTTCTAGATCCACCATGAATTTCTTCCTGGAAACAATCCAAGTCCTCCTCCTGTCCATCTGGTACAATGTGGAGTCCTTTTTCCACTTCTTTGTGCCCATAAAGAAGAAGAACATTGCTGGTGAGGTGGTGCTCATCACAGGATCAGGTAGTGGGATCGGTCGCCTCATGGCTCAGGAGTTTGCAGCTCTCAGCGTTGTGCTGGTGTTGTGGGATATTAACAAGGATGGGATGAAGGAAACGGCACGACTGGCTAAAGAGAGCGGAGCCAGCAGAGTCCACTACTATCTGTGTGACTGCAGCGACAAGAATGAGGTGTACAGAGTGGCTGACCAGGTAAGCTGCCTTAAAAAGACTGGTTCTTACTGAACAATATATCCCAATCAGAAAACTTTGGTGAGAATCAGCATCTTTGTGAAAACTGAGTAAGTGGGTTTTAAGAAGTTCCTTTCCAATAATGGTTGATGAATGAACCCCATTGATATTATTGCTTTAAAAACATTGCTATCTTGGAACAGATCCCTTTGGTTTGTTTTGAAATATTAACAAAATTCATACTGTGTGCCATTCTGCAGTGTATAAATCAACTTGTCAGACTGTGTACTGGAGACGGTTTCTAAATTATGACTGTTACTTAACAGCAGACATAAACATGATGAAGACACATTTCTGCAAAAAGCTGTTTGTTCTGATATATTGGCCTGACTAATTTCTCAGTCCAGTTTGAAGGTTGACTCTTTCATAAGTGGAATTCTTTTCTTGACAGCCCCTAAAAGGTATGGGCTCATCATGTTGCTATGCCATCACATTGTAGGCTGTGACATCTCTGCAGCACTACAATACTTGATTGAGAATAGGACCATCCATCCATCCATCCATCCATTTTCATGGCTTATCTAGAGTTGAGTTGTGGGGGCAGCTGGTTAAGGACTGTATTCTCCCCCTAACTTTTTACAGCTTCTTCCAGGGACCTCAAGACACTCCCAGATCCATAATTTGTCCTGTGTTTTCTGAGCTGACCTCAGGGCAAGAGACTACTTGCCCAGAGCACCTTAAAGGGGAGGTGCGTAGGAGGCGTCCTTACTAGATTCCCAAACCAACCCTCACCTGTTTACCTTTGACACAGTTTCCCTCCTTATCTCCAAGGCTGAGCCCAGACACCTTACGAAGGAACTTAATTTCAGCTCTATCTGCTGTGCCATTCTTTTGGTAACAAGGGGGATAAGGGTTGAGACATGGATGAACTGGTAAATTTAGACATTTTCCCTTTCCTCAAAACACTTTCCCTTGGGGCAGCAAGTCCCTTCTGATCCGGAGGGATCGAGCCACTGTTTTGAGAACCATGTCCTCAAACTTGGAGGCACTGACTCATGTTAACCACTTCACATTCTGATAAAGACAACAGGACCACATCTTCTGCAAACAGGAAAGATGCATCTCTGAGGTCACCATCCAGAAAACCCTTCTCTGTGCAGATGTGCATTCAGATCATATCCAGGCAACATTTGAAAAATCCAAAATCCATTTTCCAATTTAGCAATTCTAAAGTTTCATTAGATCTGTCTTATTAGTTGTAAATCCACGTGAATCTCTTTTCACATCGCCCTGAACTAGAACCATTTATGCCATTTATTTAAACCTTAACTGATAATGTTAATGTAAAAAACGTATATTTGTTGTTTTGGCTGGTGAATTGAAAGTGTGGCTTTGTCCCCTGGGAAGTCAGTCCTTTAAATTGACAGGTGTAGTAAGCCCGCCCCCAAACACCAAACTGGTGTAAATAATTTTGCCTTTAAGAGTGAATGGCTGCCCCTGGGGCAGGGGAGGGACAGCTCATGTGTAAACAGACACTTTACTGACTAAACCCAGGCAGGGATTGTAATTTATTAAAGCCAGGTGAACAGAGGGAAGGATCTGAACAGTCACCAACCATCTGGTTGTTGCATAGCTCTGGGCAATCCCAACACTTGCATGTTAGTTGGCAGCTTAAAAGGGTAGCATTTTAATCATGCAAATTAAAGTTAAAAAAAAAGAAGCATTTTGTGCTTAAAGACTGGAGCCTCAAACGGCACATTGTTACGCAATCACCGATGCCTTCTGAAGATTTTTTTCGGCAGCTGAAAATGAATCAGTGAAATAACTAAATTAATAAGACAACAGTATTAGAAAGATTTCTCTGAATGTCATGTGTCTCTACCGGACAAGCTTATAGTACAAAGCTAACTGAATACTATGCTCAGCATCAAGATGCCTTCGAGCCAACATTATCTCTGCAAGTGATCTCTGATTGTAAAATACTTGTCATAACATAACACAGATAAGAGTGTCAAGCAGACTCCTCGTCTCCCACCTATGTTTAGTAGTAACTGACAATTGGTGGGGTCAAGAGAGATGCTATTTTTAGGTCAGGCTAAAAGTCAGGAGTCATGGAGTCATCAGTAAAAACCCATAATGCAAACTAAACAAAACTGACACAACCACTTGATCTTTCCTTGTCTTTAACAATAATGAGCAGTATAAAAAAGCATTCAGGGAGCAGCTGCTCTTCATCTGACAACCTTTTTTATATGTTGTAATGGCAAACTGCAGAGGCAGGTTATATCAGCTGCCAGTGATAATAAGAATTACATGATGACACACCAAAATGTATGTATGGCTCATGGATGATCCGCCACTGTATTGTTGAGTACTCCTTAGTTTTAAAAACCTTTTGGGTGTTTGGATTGCAATGGGATAGTGGGTAAATGCAGTTGCGTTTTCATTCCCCAGACAATACTAACCTAATTCCAAAAAAGTTGCTTGGGTAAAACAGAATCCAATAGTTTGATAATCCTTTTTTTTTTTTGTTATTTAGTTGAAAACTGAACGAAGACATGGCTAATGTTCGCATTCTTGTAAATATAAGGTTTCTCATTATTTAGAACATTCCAGGGATAAACAGGTGAACTGACTAGAGGTGATGGTATCATGATTTGTTATGGAAAGAGCATTCTCGGAACACTGCTGTTCACAAGCAACGATAGAGCATGGATCAACATTTGTGAAAAACTGTGGGCAAATAATCCACCAGTTTAAGAATAACGTTTCTCATCATACAAAATTTATAGATGTCTCCAATGCTTAACATCCTAAAAAGAATCGGATAAATCTCAGCACACAAAGAACAGAGCTGAAAACAAATATTGGAAGTCTGTGACCTTTGACCCCTGACATAGCCCTGCATTATATAAGGGCATATATCAACATCAACCTGCAACCTCTGACCAGTCCACATTTGAAATCGTCATGGATGGTCTGCCCTATGGGCTAAAGAGGGAATTGACCATCCAGATCATTACCACTGTAAGGATTAATGGGTCACATCTGTGAAGGCACCACGAATGTAGTTACTGGATACTATCTGTCTCCTATTGAAAATGTGTGGTGCATTATTTAACGCAATATGTAAAGTCAAATAACAAGCAAGGGTGGAAAAATGTTGTTCTTCTTTCAAAACAATGGGTGTCCTCAATTTTTAAACACATTGAAAGAAAATGGAATTTGAATGGAATGTAAGGATGTTACATACAATACATTCAAGCTACGAGTCAATAGGATTTGTTTACAATATGATTTTTATATTTGTTTGGTTTTACTCAAGTACTAAATATATCTTCCATTATTTTATATCTTTAACAAATTAAAGAGAATACCTTTTTATTTCAATGAGGTAGGGAAAACTTTTCAAAACAATGCATATGTTCCATATATGCTCTTAAAACTGCAACTGAAATTCTACTTAAGGTTAAAAGCAAGGGGAAGTCAGCTCATGTTGGCTAATAAGTTTTGCCCTCTTGAAAGTTGAATTTTTGTCAGCTTGACAAACTTAGTCCTGGTTCTTGAACTTGTTGGTGGTACATTTCACTACACAGCAGCTTTTAGACATAACTTCAGAATAAGCAACACAAAATTCTTATTATAAAGACAGATTTGAAATATGATTTTAATTGCCTGAATCTGTTTCCTTCTTTCTGTAGTTGATAACACCTATGTTGCATATTTTGCAGTATTTACCAATAAAGTGATAGCAGTGTTTAGAGATGGTTAATGTGAAGACCGTTGTCTAGTAGGTTAGATTTACTGCTCCCTAACCCTGTTCAGACTTGTTTTTAAATGCTGTTTAGTGTGGCTGGAGGGCCCGAATTTTGATTGAGCACATTTTCCACACATGCCAGCTTGGAGTTCATAAACCTATAAACCCAAATGTCAGTGAACTGTGACTCATTTATATCTGTGACCCGGCATTCATATTAGTTGTTAGTAATAACAGCATTAGCTGCTGTGTGGATTCCCCTTCTGCTTATTAGATGAAGGAACACATCACTTGCACATTTTATGTATGACGTCTCATTTTGGAAGGGTGACTCAGCAGCCTCAATGATCCTCTGCATTGCAAAATTATTATTTTCTGCATATTTGGGAGCTCTCTTTGCCCTCTGACGTGATCCCATTTTGTTAAAAAATGTTCCAGACATAACAGCCTTTTTCTTTTCTTCATCTAGGTGAAGCGGGAGGTGGGCGACATCAGCATTCTGGTGAATAATGCTGGCATTGTGACAGGAAAGAAGTTCATGGATGCTCCTGATTCTCTGATTGAGAAGACTGTAGAGGTCAACACTATGGCTCACTTCTGGGTCAGTAAGACACGGACAGCCCCTGCACATCTTAGCTTTGATTCAAAGTATTTCTTCTGAAAACTATGTTTTGACTGAGTCAAGGATATAAAGGAAATCAGTCAGCCTCAAGTTCCCATTTAGGCCCCCTTTTATCTTTTTGTCAGAAGGGGTTTATTTGCTCCATCATGATTGTTACGAGCATCATATATTTTGAAGCACAAACCTTTTTTTTTTTACTTAACATTTATTCAAAGGTTAATCAATCATTCAGAATCATGAAGTTTATTCTAACCATGGTAAATGTTTTTTGAGGGAAAAAAACAAACCTAAACATCATTCATGAGCATTTTCCAGGACTTCAGACCCACAGAATCGCATAAAACACTTTTCTGCTCAAAAGATACATGAGATGCAATTAAAAGCACTAGAAAATGATTGAAATTAAAATGACAATGAATATGTCATTGATAATATGACAATGATTTGATATTCAGAGTAATGTATGATAACACATTGCACTCCATTAAATGGTTAGTTGTGATGGTGGTCCAATGTTAACTGTCCAATCAAATCCATGTTTTTGTTTCTATATTTTGTGTTTTTTGTCTTTCTCATTAGACTTACAAAGCCTTCCTTCCTGCCATGATTGCCAACAATCACGGCCATCTTGTCAGCATTGCTAGTTCTGCTGGACTCATCGGAGTCAATGGATTGGCAGGTGTGTTTTCTTCTAATATGCTTGTCTCCTCTGTTACTGTGTTGTTCAGATGTTTTTGTTCATAGAAAAATGAGAAAATCTAAAGATAACTGGTAGTCTGATAAACATAATGCCATTTTTTTTAGTGTCACTGTTTCATTTTCAGCCAAAACAGAAGCTTTAACTGTAGCTGAGAGAACCAATAAATTTCATCTTATCTTAGTCTTTCACATTTTTCAAATAAATCTGTTGATTTAGTTTTATTTCTAAGTCAACTGTTTTAATGCCTGTTACAGCTTTCGTGACCATTGAGTTTAGACTGCATTGCTGGCAGTGCAACAGTGCCATGATCTCCTCACAGATCCCCACAGTCCTAAGTCATGCAGGTGACTCTGAAAGTGATCGTTAAGGTGAAGGCCATGAGCAGTATTCATTGATCATGTCAATAGAGATTTCCTCCAGCCTTGTCCCTATCGTTCAACCACGGCGCATGGCTTGACCTCCAAGACCTTTGTTGTACTTGCATCTTGAGCTGTTGTCTGTTAGTATCGTGTGATTTCTGTTTGTAGGTGCTTGTATCTTATCTGTCATAAAGCACTGCACACTCTGAACTCTGTTCTAATCTTACGGTGATAGTGAGTGTGTGTCTCAACTCCGGAGCTGTGTTAAAGCATTAGGCTAGGGCTTCGATCCATTGGCAGACATTTGCACATGTTTCTAAATGATTCATGTCAGAAATGAGAAAATAATGGAACTCCAGTCAATTTACCCATTTATAACTAACTAAGTAAAAATAAACAGGGCTATGTGGAGATGATATATTCAGAAATGTTTGTTTTGGTTAATTCTTCAGGATTATAGAGGTCCAGACCCACCCAAATGTTCTCTTACTCATGTTGGTTGTGTTTTATTTTCGCTTTGGCATTGAGAGAGGTGCCTGGGGCTATGACTAAACCAGTAATCGTTTAGTTGAATGAACAAGAACCTTCTCTGTTGAATACGGCAAGTTAAACATTTGAAACAGTTTTGATTGTAGTTAATGAAACCTTCTCTAGTTACTTTTTAAAACTTTTTTCATTTACATTTCTTGATTGACACAGATATTGTCCCAAATGATGATTACCCATCTCACCAAACCTTTATTCATCATTATAACTCTTAAATGTGGAAGTGGAGAAATAAAGAAACACATCTTGTGACAGGAAGTTTTTCGTACAGATCAGTTCTTGTCTTGTTTCTCTATAATATGCTGACATGGATCATTAATTAAACTGTCAGTGCTTAGTCATCCGCTGACTGTGGCACTGGTTCACATGGTAGATCCCTGACCATAGCAGTATAAATTTCCAACCGCAACTTTGGCACAATAATGACCCTGAAACTGCCCCTGATCCTGGGCATCAGTACGTGTATGTAAATTCCATGGTGGCATTCGGGACAGTGTAGGGTAGCCATGGTTTCTAGCCTATAAATGTATGTGTGCGTGGGTGCATGATGGTTTCTATTTTTCAAGCGTTTTTAGTGGACTTTGACTAGAAAATTGCTTCACAAGTGCAGTCCACTTGCCATGTAATAGGAAGACGGTATATGATTTGCCAGAGAATGACTATTTAGTACTTTACTCTCCAATTCTGAGTCACCCTCTCACCTTCATATGTAATAAAGATGTTCATGCCTTATCAATGATGAATGTTGCCTGTGTAGGATTACATAATAGATGTAGCAATGGCACAAGATAATAAATGTCTGCACATACTTCTGTTACGGTAAGCAAATGGCCGCTGATAAGTGTCTCATGACAGCTATCTGCACACGAAATAGCACTTGAGTCTGTCCTGTCTACTTTCATTGAATTTAATAGGATAAACTGAGAACTCACCTTTATCTCAGGCCACTGCGATGGTGCTGGTCTCTGATCCGGCTGTGTTTACAGTGTTGGTGACTTATTGCTGATCTCAGAGCTGAGGCCAAACGTCTCCTTTTCCTGGCTTCCTCATCAGAATGCCCATCACAAAGCAGGGACATTCTTCCTTTTTTCTGGAAGCAAGCTGGTTGTCAGTTGTTCAAACCAGTGTATTTGAAATAACTGACATGCCATGTGTTTACCGTTTGCATACTTTGTGTGAGAAGTCAGGGCTTGATTACAGGCCCATGCTATATAAATAATAAGTGAGAACACCATTGTTGAAGGCAGAAAGATGAAAATCAACCTCACCTCTATGAGAACTAATACTACTTTTCATACAGTCGAGAACTAGTGCATCTTTTCATTGAGTCACCAGCAGAGGTAAGAAGTTGTCCTTGGTTGTCCTTTGGTCCAGTCAGTGATAATGCCCCTGTGGTTCTGTCGTACACTGGCTGTCTCCATACGCAGGCTTGCTTAAGTGCAGTGAGCATGAAGGGTTGCTGCATGTAGTCGTTTTGTGCTGGATGTGAGTGTGCAGGCATGCCACAGACATGGACAGATGATGAAATTGACGTTATGCAGGCCCCCTAGGCTATTCAGACACAGAAAGAATAACTCTACATAATCCCCACAGGCTGGACGAATATGTAAGATGTGTGCCAGTGTGGATGTAAAAACAGTGCGTTGTGTTTGAGGCTTTACCAGTTAAGGTGGGGCAGTGTGCTAGTTAAATCATAAAGACATGTCACCTTTACCTTTGTCCCCGGTCATGCTTTATAGTATGACTGTTGTCATTGACATGTTTTCATTTATTTTGTCCAAGGACTTCCCCTCATGAAATGAGGTTTTCCTGTTCTGATATTACATTGTGGACAGAGATCTTTGTGAAAACACTAATTTGGATGGACAATACTGGACAGATTTTAGTTGCAGGGCAGGGACACACTTCTTTTTACTGACTTTCAAGGGAGCACGTTGAAGAATCAATCAAATCAAAAATACTGTATTAATCTCCAAGGGGGTAGTTATTCAGTGTAGTAGCTTAATTGTTGTATCCTTCCAAAGCTGTTTCTCTGGTCCACAAAGATGCCATGCAGCGAATGGTCCGGGCACCTCACGATGATCTCCAACATCTTGAACGTGCACCTCTCTACCATCTCCTACAATGGGTCTAAACTCCAGTCACAGAGGCAGCCCTTTTTACAACTCTGTCCAACTGCCTTGCATATCTTTGTCTGATGCTGCTCTGAAGACACTAAACACTAAACAGACCTCTGAACTTCTAACGTTCTTTTTTCCCATTATCCCTGCAGACTACTGTGCCAGTAAGTTTGCCGCAGTAGGATTTGCAGAGTCTGTGGGTCTGGAGCTCTTGGCAACTGGGAAAGATGGCATCAAGACCACGATTGTGTGCCCATACTTCATCAACACTGGAATGTTCGATGGATGTCAAACTAAGTAGGTCTCTTTACATGTTTACTTTTAACCGTTATTATTTAAACTTTGTCATGTTTTAGTCTAGTTTTTGTGGGGTTAAGAAAGAAGGTTCCAACCCCTTGACCATCCCACAGGACCACTTGCATACCTGTAGCAGGCTCAGGAACACCACATTAAAGATGGTATCATTTGAAACATAGAGTTTAAGGAATTTTATTGGTAGCATGTTAAATTTCAGCAGTGGAAATCTGAGATGCCCATTTTTTAGAGTGATCTCTTGACCTCTATTAAGATATCTGTATGCCTTATGAATTACAGTTTTTATTTTTTATTTAATGTGTATATTTCCCTGCGATAGGCTGGCCACCTGTCCTGGGTGTACCCCGCCTCTGGCCCAGAGCTGGCTGAGATAGGCACAGCCTCCCCGTGACCCGGGAATACCTGGATAAAGCGGTTCAGACAATGAATGAATGTATATTTCCTTATTACTGGGCTCTAAACTCTCTTGGATATGTGTGAATTTGGTATGAAGGGAAAGATTTTACAGCATTTGTTGCTGATTCCTCCTCTTCTTGTTGATCTATATATACATGCTGCCAATGGGACAACAATGCAAAAATAATTACAATTCCACCGCAATTAACAACAGTTTTTATGCAGATGACAAGAACTGATATATGTTCCCTTAAAATCACTGAAGTAAGCAATGTTCTGATGCTATTCCTTTCGTCTTGCCTGTGCGCCTGTAAACAGATCAGCAATAACTCTCTTCAGTCCTACAATGTTTTGGTGTAATTATTGGCAGTGACCTCTCATTTGAAAATTAAATTAGAAAAATTTATTTTGACAGTGGCTCTAAATAGTTGGGGACATTTTGTTTCAATGGCAGATGTAGAGTTCTCAAGGGGCCTGAAAATTACAACCCGACCAGACCCGGCCCGTTGCTTTCAAAGCCCGAGCCCGATGTAACACAACACATCAATATGAATTATCTACCCGAACCCGGCCCACGGCCCGACGCTGGGGGTTGTTAAGGGCACTCATGTGTAGTGGCCTAACCAAAAGGTGAAACGATATTTTCCACAACAGAAACATGATATGAATGGGAAAACGTACTGTTCTTGCTATAAAAAAAGCAGAATCAGCGACGGTGAATTCACCTGCGGCAAGTTTGCTCTTCACCTGCACGCAGCGGCGTCACGTCTATCCCCGCTCCATGCATGCACTTTCGTTACGGTAGATTGTTAGAGAGAGAAAGAGAGATAGATAGATACTTTATTGATTCCCAAGGGGAAATTCACCATGATTCACAGTAAATAGCAGCGATGATTAATAAATGATTTTTTTTTTTTTTTTTTTAACTGGCCGGAAAAGATTAAGCCCGAGGACCGACCCGACCCTAGTCATCTGCTTATATTTTCGACCCAAACCCGGCCCGAACCCACGGGTCCCGTCGGGTTTATCGGGCCGACCCGACCCGTTGAGAACTCTAGGCAGATGTATTCGGGATGGCAAAAAAAATGAACCACCAAGTCTGACACAAATGCTGTTCTAAGACAGGAAGAACAGAAATCACAGATGAGCAGTTCCAAAAATTGTCTTGAAAGCTAGAGGGTGACCTGTCAAGCTGAGTAATAACAGCAGGTCAAACAAAGGGAGAATAGGTGGTAAGTGAGATGTTTGCTCTATTAGGATGCTGTGGTGGGTGGAGAGAAAATAATAGGTTTGCTTCTCAGTATTAAAACCAGCAGAGGAACTTTGGTTATCCACAATGACAGATTTAAAATCAGCCAAGAACTAAACAGCAGTGGAAGGGTTAAACATGCAACATATACGAGTGGCAGCACAATGTCTAGCGATATGACAGGGAAGAGAGAACAGCATTGTATATTTCAAGATCAAAAACAAGACCTGCTGCAAACTGCTAAGATTAAAAGCAACAGTGTGATTTTAAAAAGTGGGTTGCCAATGGTTTGGTAGAACAGCAGACTTGTCCAAGACTTAGTGCTAAATTAAGCGAAGAAATTAGAAAAGTAATCAGTAAAGTTCTGGTTTCATTCAGGATGTTGGCATTTGACTGTGGGCAGCTCCAGGTAAGAGCAACTGATCTTAGGATAGCACTAGAGAAATTATTGTGTCCATTGGGTGGTTTGCTGATGCTTTAGGGTCTGGTAGTGACATAGTAGACATGACTTGTCAACTGTGTGCATGTTCGCTCTGATACTGCCTTCAGACCCCACTATCAGGTACCAGTACTTCTTAGGCTAAATAAGCTCTTGAAAACTTTCTTGGATCAGGTGTAAAAGTCATCGTCACAAAGCTGTAATATATATATATATATATATATATATATATTACATTTCTGTGGAGATAGTAGTAGTAATAGTGGGGTTAATTTTGTTGTTCTTATGTATTGTTTTAGTATATAGGTGTATTAACCTGGTTGTGGTTAGGTGTATTGGTAACCTCTAAATGGCCACTTAACATGCAATCACCAGTGAGAATGATTGCCTGTCTGAGAGGATTGCTGCAGCCACCAGCATGTATCATATCTCAGAATGATAGAACTTATTTGATGACAAACTCAATAATGCTCACTTTGGAGCAATCTGCTGGCTTCAGATGATTGGCTATTATCACTTCAGCACAGCTCTGCTCAGCTTAAATGAGCCACACAAGTTCTCTTCATCTTTTCACAATACTTTCTTGGCTGTGATGTCAGTGTCCTCCACATCTCTATCATATTACAGCATCAGTAATAGCAATCAAATGGCCTGTGTGGCCTTCGTTTAACCCTCATTGTAGCTCTTTCTGCAATGAAATGTTGACTGTTGGGACTAACATCATTGTACATGAATACAATTGGGACCATTAAAAACACAATAGTCTTGGCTTTCCAGTCATTAACTTGTGTAGAAATATTCAAATACAATAGGCGTGAATGATAATGTCAGATTTAAATATTACATTTAACTGCATGAGGAACAACTCCATGGTTTCTGCCCCAAACTAAATTGTATTTAGATCAAGTGTGCTGATGTTAATCTAATGAGGAATTTATATTTAAAACATAAGGGAACCATGTGTGAAAGGGAAATCTCAGGCTACCCAAATAACCCATTTTCATTCAGATCCGTTTAGCCTTTGCAAAAAAAAAAAATACTATTTTTTGTATCTAACGATACCTGATATATTGTACCTTATATGTTGTTGCTATTATCTGGAGTATCCACTTCCTAGGGTCATCTTTTTCCAGTATCTCTTTTGATTGAAGGCAGACATCTCTATGGATGATATCTCCAATCTTTTATAGAAATAATGTATCAGATGATTATGAAAAATCTTGCTCTATGATAAACTGATATCTCCACATGTACAGTATATAGAAGGAATGGACACATCTTATCATTCAATTTTTTTCCCCCCTTTTATTTTGATTTTCTATATTTCATATTAATATAAAAGACATCAAAACTATGATGGAACACATAAGTAATTATGCAGTAAATGAAAATACATCAAACATACCAGAATGTTTTATATTTTAGATTCTTCAAATTAGCAACCTTTTGCTTTGATCGTCTCTCATACACATTAAGGAGGCTGTCATTAAAACACTTTTTTAACTACATAATTCCCTTTGCCCGTTTGTAGTTTTGATTTCTTCAGTATTAATCTACAATATTAAATACAAATTGAAACATTAATTGAGAAGTGTCAAAACTTTTGACCAGTGCTGTATGTTGTTGGCACTTTTGTGTAGGCCTGTTATTGATCCTTTTACATTGTGACAATATATATTTATGAGGTGTTTTCTATCCTTCATAGGAAGTAATGAATTGTCTGATAACTTCCTACTTCACTGTAATACAAAACAGACTTCACCTCTCTCGATATGCAGACATGTAGCCTGAGGTCTCAGTGGTGAGACATAAACTAGGAGACATTGGACTGACAGGTTCTTTCTTTACCTGCCCATATACATTAAACACACACATACACACACACACACACAC
>JAOWBC010000115.1:23958176-23970843 GCA_028566105.1 Hypoplectrus providencianus
GGTTAAGACAATGAATGAATGAATGAATTTCTCTCAGCATGCTTTGTATTGTGTATGTCACACGGCAGTTGACAGGGAAGAATCCAGGTGCGAGACAATGGGATGAGCAGGGCTTAGAGAGTCCGCTCGGAGAAGCAGGCACAAACCAGATCACATGAAGGCAGGAGGTCCATTACTAGGAAGCAGGTGGAGTAGGCGGATCAATCCGGGGAAAGAGAGGGCAGACAAGAGACCAGGCAGGCAGGCAAACCAGCAAGCAGGAACGGTCAGGGACAGAAGGCTCGTCAATTTGGGAAAGAAGCGAGGAAACGGGCAGGAGATTGGCAGCAGGTAATCAATCCGAAAGAAAGAGCAGGAAAGTCTTGCAAACGCAAAGGACCAACCTGCAGTGAGTGAGTGTAGGAGTGGAGCTTATATGGCCGAGGGCTGATTAGCAGGATGCAGGAAGGTGTGTGATTTGCTGATGAGGCACAGGTGTGTTGCTCTGCGCCACAGGAGGAACCAGGTCACCACTAGGTGGAGGTGACAGTGTATTTTTTCCCTGATTATTTGTGGTTGGTTTCTTGGTTTCTTGTTCTCTGTGCTTTAATGAATCATTCTATGAACAATTGAACTCCTTGTTTGAATGGATGGTAAATGATAAAAGCCTTTGGTCCCTTTCCAGCTCTGATGTATGCCAGTATTTTTGGTAATGTGTCGGCCATCATCCAGCGGCTGTACTCTGGTACAGCACGATATCATGCCCAAATGATGAGAGTTCGAGAGTTCATCCGCTTTCACCAGATCCCCAACCCTTTGAGACAGCGGCTGGAAGAGTACTTCCAACATGCATGGTCATACACCAATGGAATAGACATGAATGCTGTGAGTATGGGGGGACTTGCAGGGGAGCTAACCTTTTCTCTCTGAGCTATATTGGAAGTTCTCAGCTCTTGTGCCCACCCAACTCAACTGACTGTGGTTTCCCATTTTCCCTGTTTTTTTTATGACTGAGAACTTTTTGCTATACATTTAATGAGTTAAGGCAGTTTTTTTTTTTTCCAGTTTATCTGTCAAGCCCACTTCTTCTTCAGATCTTAGCATTTCTAAAGCTTCTAAAATAAAACATGTTAATTTGTTTTTGCAGATATGGTCAAAACATATCCATTAAAACATACATAATATTTACATATGATATAAAGATGCAGCCATGAAAAGGAAGGGCTTTAAAATTAGTCCTGCTAGTTTAGCTTTGGCTGTCAAGAAACTTTTTGATGATAACTTTATGCCAAGTAAGTATCATTTTACATTATATTTATCAACCACTTTTCATGAAACTAAACAATGCTTTACATGACATCTAATTAATTAATTTATTAATTTATTTTTTCTATTAATTTTGTCTGACTTGGATCACCTTTTTATCTTCCTATAAATCCACCAGGTTTTAAAGGGTTTCCCAGAGTGCCTCCAGGCAGACATTTGTCTCCACCTCAACAGGTCACTTCTGCAAAACTTTAAGGCTTTTAAAGGTAATCCCATTTTATGTTACATATGATAAGAACATCTTTTATGAACACAATTTAATATCATGCTTCGTGGTGCAATGTACTGATATTCAAGTACTGCTCAAATGCCATTTTGAGTTTTTTGTACTTCAGTAATTGTGTATGTAATGGAATGGAGCCTTCCAAGTGAAAAGAGCACACCAACAAATCCCAGATGGCACAGAAAGAGGAGTTCTACTTTCTCACAGAAAGCTTTAAAAGAAAAAGGGGCCATGACACTGGGATGTAAAAGTCTTCTTAAAGTCTTCAACATAAAAATGCCATTGCATTATGTACTTATTGACTTAGTTTCTCAAATAAAATTCAGAATTTGCTGATATGGTAGCATTGCAATGGTTCCAGGTATGTGGTTACAAATAATACAAGGAAAACAATCCTGTGTATAGTCAGTAGTAGTGATCAGGTGCTGGTAGGTTACAGGAATAACTTTGGTGAAAATAATGAAAGAATACTACCTCACACCGGGGTGACTATTTCATTAAGAGCAAACAATATGTCTGTGTTAAACACATCACATGACCAGTTATCACAGTCTTTCATCAGTTTCAAATTTTTTTACAGTTCATATAATCAAACACTACATTTACGTCAGTGCACATACCAAAATGCACTGTTCTGTTCAGTGAATAAGAGACTCACCTGGAAGAGCTAAATTATTCTCTTAAAAAAAGACTTGTAAGTGTTACTGCTGTCTCTCTAATTCGCTAAAAACGGAGGGTGAGTACCAGAACCCCTATAGTGGCTTATCTCTCTCTAAGGTACATACATATATTACAAGTACCTTTAGGACAAACAACGTTAAAGATGTCCTTTCGCGTTAGACTAATGAATTGTATCTGTTATGGTGTCTAGGAACCACTAAGGGCTGTCTGAGGGCCCTAGCCATGAGGTTTAAGACCACCCACGCTCCCCCTGGTGACACCCTAGTCCATGCCGGAGACCTGATATCAGCTCTGTACTTCATCTCTAGAGGATCCATAGAGATCCTCAAAGGAGACGTGGTGATAGCAATACTTGGTAGGTACCTGCATGAAGCTCAAGTATATGCTAGTGGCTCTATCAAGTGGCCAATCAAAGACTCTATTGAGTTAGTCATTTGTCTCGTATGACTAAACAACAAATTTGTGTTCATATCCTGAGCAGATTGTTTTTTACTTCTTAGGGAAGAATGACATCTTTGGGGAGCCGATCAACCTGCACGCTCTTCCAGGAAAATCCACTGCTGATGTCAGAGCGCTGACCTACTGTGATCTGCACAAGATACACAGGGACGAAATGCTGGAGGTGTGCCAGACTCCCTTTGTCTCAACATCTATCCCAATTTTATTTGTGCTTTTAATTTATGTACAATCAACATTTTACAAAACACCACTCAATATTTTTTTTATTGTAATGGTGAAAGCTCTTGTTAGTATTATTGTTTCTTTGCAGGTTCTGGACATGTATCCTGAATTTTGTGAATACTTCTGGTCCAACTTGGAGATCACCTTCAATCTCAGAGATGTATGTTAAGCAAGTTACAAATCATCTCCTTTTTAAAAACAGATATAAATTATGACTTGTCTAAACAACAGCAGAGGAAGGTTGAATTTTAGTTTTGATAATTAATACTTTAAAAGGAGGTTTCTGGAATTTATGTCAGATATATTGTGAACTGGAAGGTCAGTGCAAAGTCACAATGCAATTACAGATTTTTAAATCATTTATATAATATCTTTTATTAAATTAAAATGTATTAATTAAATAAAATATATCAAAATGATTCAAACTCAGTGTATCACTATCTAAAATGTAGAGCAAGGTTGCATTTGAAAAGATTCACGGATAAAGCTGAAAGGGGCGTTCTAAATGTAGGGAAAATTCTAAATTTAATGAAATAATGACAAAACAGTATCTCCTAGGAATAGTGTTGCACTAGCAAGTACCTGTGAAACAGAGACATTCAAACATATCTTGCTTTTTCATCTCTCTGGGCACATTTTTCAGGCTATGTTAAACCATACAACAAGCAATTCTGATTGAATATACAGTGGGCTGTAGTCATATTTTAAATCAAAAATACTTTTATCAATCTCCAAGGGGAAATTCATTTTGTCTAAAGGCTTGATTCAATTAAATATATCAAAAATACTCCACTAAATCCATTCACAAACAAAAAAGGATAATTTTAATGTATCTATGTTGGGAGTTACTGATTCTTCATCCTTTCTTATGTCCTGTCTGCAGGCGAATAAAGAAGCTGTAGATTTTGTCAGTGGAGAAGAGTCTGACTGTGAGGGAATGAGCAGACCGCAGGGGACACACCAGCTCTCTTCCACTCATACAGGTAGTACTTCACAAATACAATGTATGTTCATTTATTCAGGATTCAGACCCACAGTGACTGTTTGTGTGTACCTGTCAGGTGACACCCTCTCAGCTGGGAGACAGAGAGCTGCATACAGTTGTAGGAGAACACACAGTACCTGGGACCAGCGTGGCGGCCACAAAAGAGATGATCATAAACTTACACTGTAAGACCTGGTGTTTTATTCTATAAAATATTACACAAACTTTCATCAATTCTAAATTAGAGAAGAAAGTCTGAACTAATGGCTTCTGTAGATATGGACCTGTGTTCTCCAGTGACGATGAGGGGGAAGATTCAGAGGTGACCAGCCCTGCTCAGTCCTCCAAGACACACACTGCTGCCATAAACACGACACGGCGCCCCGAGAATAATGGGAAAGAGAAGACACGCAACCCTTTAACAGGCAAGGACTGCATTTAACGCACACTAATTCACTGTTTCTGTGTCTTTATGTGTGCCCGTGTGTCTCATTATGGGTCTAGTGTACATGTGTGTCTGTCTCCTCCTGTGTCTTACTGTTTCTTTGTGTCTACCACTGTGTCTCAACGCTTGTCTTCCTTTGTGTCTCACTGTTTAGCCCACTGTATCTCAATGTGTCTAACTGTGTGTCTGACTGTGTCTCATTGTGTGTCCGTGTGTGTCTCCCTGTGCATCTCACTGCATCTCAATGTGTGCCTCAAGGTGTGTCTCACTTTGTCTCACTGTGCGTCCTTAAGTGTCTCATTGTGCATCCGTTTGTGTCTCCTCTTGTGTCTTAGTCTGTTTCTGTGTGTCTTCCACTGTGTCTCAACGCTTGTCTCACTTTGTGTCTCCTCTTGTGTCTTAGTCTGTTTCTGTGTGTCTTCCACTGTGTCTCACTATGTCTCATTGTGTGTCTGTGTTTAAACCAGATGCATTCTCAGGGGTGTCCAACATCTTTACTTTCTGGGGCTCAGAGAGTCAAGAGGAGCAGAGATACCAGGAGGTGCCCTGCTCCCGCAGTCCCCCTTCACCTCCTCCTCAGCCTCACTCCCAGAAGCCTGTTGAGCAGCCCTCCTCTTCCCCCTGTTCTGCCAGCCCTCCGCCTCTTCCTCCTCCTCCTCCTCCTCCGCCTCCGCCCATCATCTCTCGCAAACAGAGGGTGGAGTTAGAGAAGAGGCTGGAGGCACTGCAGAGGCAGATCACCAGGTGGGTCATATGAATAGAAATTTATAATTAATGCATGTCAATCACTTACCTTTTGGTAATGGTTAGCCTAATGTCATGAAGCTATCTTTATTAAATGAACTTTACTGAATGAGCTTCAGAGAAGCCTAAGACATGAAGCAGTTTAGCATTAAATGAAGGTGAGATCTAAATGATTGCTCAATGAGATAATTGAACGGAAAAAAAATTAACATTAGCTCACACTACTTAATTAACTGAAACTATAACATGCTCATTACTATTTGTAGTTAATGTATTATTTTGATAGAATGTTAGCCATTAGCCGGCCGATTTGGGACACAGTGATATTATCTACTTTTGCTGAAAGCTAATGGTACAGCTCACGTGTGTGTGGATGGCTAACATTAGCCGCTAACAGTTAGCCTGGCACCATAAAGCGATCTATTCTGAATGGCTGCTTCTTAAAAGCCGGCAGACCACAGAGTAGCGGGGGGTGAGGGGTGTGCTTCTCCTCTGCTTCCTTTGCCTTCATGTTGTGGCTCTTTTGCTATTGGCATGAGTGCTTTTTTCTTTTGCAAAGTGTTTCGACTTTGCAAATCGCCTGACACTTCCTGGCCACCGTATTTACCAGCATATAGTCTGTCATATCTCAGTACTGTAAATTCATGGAGATCATTCTGTTTGGATGTGTGTGTGCTTTCCAGATTGGAGTCTCATATGTCAGAAGACATTGGAACCATCATGCAGCTGTTGCAGAGGCAGATGCCTATGATCCCACCTTCCTATAGCACCCTAACAGCAACTACGCCCCCCTCCCCCTTACTGCCCCCCACTGCTGTCTCCCCAACTGCCACACCAACCCCTGCCTCCCCAGCAGGCAAGCCACCAAACACCGACAACCTGCAGTCCAGTGAAAACCAAGATCACACCCTTCAACAGCTTTCACAATCTAACTTTCCTGATTGTGGTTCCTCTGTCCTCAATCTCACTGCGTCTCCCCCTCTTGCTCAAACCTCAGACCTTCAAACCCCATCGTTTTTTTATTTCCCCAGCTTACCCCACCACACCCCCCAGTCTCCAACCCTTCCTCAAACTTCCTCCCAGTCTTCCTCCTCTGTCCCACCCCTGACAGGAAGTCAGTGCGTATCCCTACCCTCAACCCCCAACACACTCCTGGAGAGGCTTGATCAACCACTCGTTCCTGTCAGGAAACAAAGTGAGGCCTCTGAGGTAGTGTAAACTTCTTGGTAACATAGTCCCCAAACCTTTAAAGGAAAAATGGGAAAGTGAAATAATATTCCATTAAGTCATAGTTCTTTGTTCTTCCACTTTAGGGTGTTTTCAGACAGAAACACTGAACTTAACAAGCAGCAACAATGCATGTCAAATACCATAGCAACATGATTTGAGTTTAAGTTGATTGGCCTCAATTGAAAACATAACACTTGCAGTGATTCCTCATTGTTCATAAGTCAGGCTCAGCCAAACGAGAAATCAAACCCTAGACCTTTGTAGCCTGCAGAAGGTCACTTACCAGCTGTAGTAAAAAAAACAACAACATTCTGCTGTTCTTGGATTTATTGGTCAAGTGAAGGTTTGTTCAGACATTCGGCTGGTATACAAGTGTTGTGCATACAGTGTTACTGTGGACTCAGAGTTTGACTGATCTGAACACCATTTGAAACATGTGAAATCTGGTATCCAAAGAATATCTGTGTTAGTTTTGGTAACATTAAAAAAAGCATGTGTAGATGTTAATTGATATTGCACATTTTAAAAATTAAGGATTGATGGCCTTCTGAATTGACCATAGACTGCAGAAAAATATAGACCTTATTTCAGTTTTATTAAAGTCTTGCAAAATAACTTGGTAAAAAAATGACAAGATTATAATAAACTTGTAAACATGTATTGTATCTGCTGTAAAGTTGGGCTTTTTATATGACGTTTTAGAGCCCCCATGTGGCTTGTTAAGGTATTGCTGTTATGGCACTTCAGCATTGGCTTCACTCTCTGGCCTCAGAGGTTGGTGCTTGTTTCACTCAAAGCTGTAGCAAACATGACTACTACAACCCAGTTTTAAAAGGACATAAATCAAATCATCATTTGGCTTGTAACATTGAAAACTGATCTAGATGTATTTGATGCTGATATCTCAGACTGTGTTTGTACATGCACAAATGCTCGTGATAACTTCTGCATGTTAAGACGTGTATGGCAAACATGGATTTCAGGATTACTAAGCTTTGCAAATGACAATTGTGGTGTAGTTCCCGAATCCAGTAACACAGTGCATGCTGGGAATGGCTTCATTTCAAGTCCTAAAAGCTGGATGATTGCCACCTGTTCACAGCATGTGAGGATGCATTCGGATACATTTGAAGAGCAGGATAGAAGATACTAGCACTCAAGTAAATGTATACCTGAAGAATTACATAGGGATTTCAGTGAACTGACACCCATTTATTTGACCTTGGTACAGCATATTTTGCATGGTAGCCAGATTCTTGTGATATTGTAAAATCACTTAAGAATCACCGGATCAAAACAATGCAAATTCATCTCCTCGGGCTTCAAGTAATGCATTTGTGTCTAAACAGCCAGTTTGTAAACTAAACAGGGTCCTGTAAAGCTACTGGCAGTTAGATGCATAGTTAAAGATTGTTACATATTTAAAAACAATGTTGATGATTGATACATGGTTCTGAAAAACAAACATCAGGCAGTCTCAGGTCATTGTTTCCTGTTTCACATTTATAGAAACATGCATCTGTAGGTTTCAAGACGTGTGGCCTTACTCTATGTCTCTCTATGGCAGGATGCGGTCACTGATTATGAGGACCTGTCCTCCAAACTCCCCCAACAGCTCCTTCAGCCAACCTGTCCTCCCACCATCAGTGAGACAGAGCCTCACTTTCAGAGTGGAATCGACAGATCAGAGGAGGGCCCATTGAGCCTCTCACCTGATCAACCCAATGCAGGAACAACATCTAACCAATCGGAGCAGAACGGGAGCCAGCTGCACCTGCCGATAATGGGAGAGCTGGCACCATCGTTGGACAGCAGCTAGCTGACTCAGCACAATCGAAACAGGCAGTGATGAAGTTTGGCCTTTCTCCACACTGCAGAGTTAGCTCTGGACTATGTGAACATCTTCTACTGAATGATTTATTTTGTCATTTGTCAACATAATGACATTGATTACAAGAAGTCACCACATCTACAGAGATTCAGGGATCAAACCCACGTTACTGGTTTGTTAAGCCTCTTGATTCCATAGTGTTAGTCAGAGCTAGTCCTCATTTTTCATAGCTAACCAAATCCTGAGTCTTTCAGCATCATACAAATGTGGTAAGTAGCAAAAAGGAAAGGAAAAAAAGGTCCATCACAGTGGGTTACACATTTCTATGTATTCCTCTTAATGCTTGTTTTGTGACTATGACATTTTTAACCACTGTATTATTTTAAACTTTTGTTGTTTCACTTCTCCCAGGGTTACATTATTAGTCAAACCTGGCTGCTGTATATTTTGTTTAAATATTAAGTAATTTTCTTTAGAGAGAAATGCTCTCCTTTAAAGGAAGGTGCTGTTCACACATTCCCAGATGAAGCTGCCTGGTACACAGCAGTCTGACCTGATGGTCACTGGAGCAGCTGAGAGGTATTACTCAGCGCTGGTGATGAGAGCGCTGTTCTTTCACTCACCCACAGATAAAAGAGGGCATTGCATCAATGCAACCAGGGATTGTCACATAACAAATTCTCTTCCATACTCACCAGTTATGGACACTTAGTCAAGAAGTTATACTGAACATTTATAACAATTTAAACCATTTCATTGAAACACAAGAGTGGGCTGTGACTAATATTAGGGTAAAAGTACAGCATTTGGTTGAAAAACGAGTACTTTCTGACCTCACTACTGGACACAGTATGCTGGTTGATTTTTAATAATATTTCCTATTGGTTTCAATCCAGACACGATCACGTGTCTCCTGGGTCAAAATCAACGTCTCCTCGACCCATTCACCCTAAAAAAGTCTTTCATTCTCTTCCATGACATCTGGTACTGTAAGCATTACTACTGTGGATAGGTTAACATTACAGTCGATGAGAGGCCTGGTGCTTTTCATACATACGCTAAAAGTTGCATTGTGGATCTGTCAGGGATGGGAGTGAGATGGGCTGGGTCACAAGCCTGCTTCTCTCTTTTTTGTCTTTCATACTGACAGGGCTTATTAAAACTCTTTTAAGGAGATAGTGTGCAAGAAATGCAGAAGAGCATGCTCAGTGCAGAGCACACAGGGATTCACAGTTGTGCCACAAATCTCCTAGTGAGCATGTCTGTCACTGTAGAATACATGTTTGTTAGAAAGAAGTTATAAGAATTACCAAATGACAGATGCTGTAGTAATTGCCTAGATCCATGGAGTACTATTGTTAGTGCATATGTTGCTTTATGTCATGTTTTGCAGTAGTTCTTCTTTTTTCTTATTGACATCTAATCAGTTAACCTGAGAAGCTAAAAAGCAGGACATACTGTGAAACGTTACATAAGAGATGGATGTAGTCCAGGGATGTATGTGTGGAGTAAACAGAATCGCATCATTCAGGCAGATAAAAAAGAAATGGAGGCTGATGATGCTTGGGTAGTGTTGATGGGTTTCCATCTGAAAGGTATCATGCAGTTTTGATGTTTGTTTTGGAGGATGCAATGGTGTGGGTTTGGGGAGATTAGAGTTTTTACTGCTTCTATTCCACATTTCTCTTTGATTTTTAAACATTTACTAGTACTATCATGAAACCTGTGTTGTAAGGTGTTTGAAAAAGCCACCTGTGTCATTGTTGATCTGCTTTATTGTTGTCTTGTAATCACCATTTATCAGACTGACCGCATTTATTTCAATGTTGGTGTCATCAGCAGAATCCTAACCTCATTGTAGTTCTGTATGTGATTTATGTGACTTCACCAATATTTCTATACTTTTATTTATCCAGAGCTGTTTCATCAGCTGTCTGCAGTGGAAACCACAGCACTACATGTTGTCAGCGAAATCATTTATATTGATGTTGTATTTAAATATTATTTGTTTATTTATGAGTCCGATGTGATTTATCTTAATTGCAAGTTAGATAGCTTATCTCTCTGTCATGTCATGCCAGCCCAGCTCCGATAGGATGAATAGAAAGAACATGGAAAGTATAACACTTCAATATATGCTACGAATTTATCCTATTTATGTAGTTATTTATAATAATTTTATGTGTGTTATTTATGTATATATTGGACTATATTTTATTCAAAAGAAATGTAATTTAAACTATTTTCTTTGGTTGAATATTGTGAAATGGGTAAATGATCACAATGTCATTTGTCACAGTTGTTGCACTGCACATCTAAAAACAGACCGAGCAATTTCTTTATCAGGCTGTCAGCTGTGTATGCAGACTACGGTGAGTGTTTTATTTATATTGTGCGAACCTCAACAAGTTGAAGCTTTCCCTTCATAAATGCATTGTTTGTCAAATTATGAGGAGACATGTAAAGTCAGCAAATAAACAAACAGCAATGTAAATATTTACACTGAGTGAAAAAAAAAAGTCTTCTTTTTTTTTTTTTTTGCAAACAGCAACAGAAACGAGTTTGGACATTAAAGCATTGGAAAGTAGATGAATTTAAAGCACCATAGGAATTCCTTTGACCTTTCCTTTTTGTAAATAAATAGCATATGTTCTTTGTGAACTTCTTATACTGAGAGAACTGCTTATTTTGACCACTTCATGTCATTAATCTATTACAGCACACATTTCTCCATGGAAATCAGAGCAATTGTATAAATACTGAGGGCACCTTTAGTGGGGTTTAATTCTTCGTCATTTGAGGGAGTTTATTTCAGTGCTCCTGTGCTGTCTATTTTAACCTCTGTCATTAAAGACAGTATCTTTGCCCAGATATATATATATTGAAGAACCCTTTACTTTGGGGCCTTTATTTACAGTGTACAGTTTCTGTTTGTGGAGCAGGGTAGTTGTTTTGTCAAAGCACTTTCTTTAAAGCCTGTTTGATAAGTTGAAAGGACAGGTACAATTGTCTTCCACTTTTTACTTTGAATTGAAAGAAAGCATGGGCTGACTTGTAGAAAAATAAAGGATAAAAAAGACATCATAAGTCTCTTTCAACATTGGTTCAATCTGGACGAATCATAACCGGATAAGATGGTTGCCACATGTATCCATTCCTGAATGGAAAGTCATTATGGAATGTCAAATTTAATATTTTGTATCTAAAGATTATAATATGTATAATATATATGTATACAATATAATTATTTATGATTATGGATGAATTTCCTCCATTAGGATTAATAAAGTAATTTTGATTTGATTTGATTACTTGGAATTTTCAGTTTAGAATTGACTTGACATTCCACATTCTAAACTTTAAAGCTGATGTTATGATGTCACTGCTGACACGGCATTCCGGAGAATGTCTAAGAGTACATGAGATATATAGGACAGTAGATAGACAGTTGGAGAAAGTAGCAGATAATTACATTATTTGTCATTTCAACCTAAACTACTTGAAGACATGGCTTCCAAATCTTGGCCGACAACAAGCATGGTTCAGTGTGGGTCCTCCAGTAAACAACTGGGTGAGTAGTGAAGATGCAAAATCTCTCTTTTAAGTAAAATATACCTATTTTAGTTGTAAGACTAAAGATTAATGCACTAGCCTTTCAAAATAATAATTGAAAAATAAAAAGATTAAAGCTTAATACTGATTCTCTGCATACTCAAAGATTCTGACAAAACAAGAGCCAAGAGTAGTACAAAGATAAATTGGTCCATAAAGAGATAGTGAGAAAAAAAATAAAATAATATAGTATGTCATGATAACTCAGATCACAACATTTTATCACAAAATATTTTATAGATTGACAGACCACTGGGGGTTCACCAACCCCATCTTGAAAATATTACATCCAGGACATGCAGCAAACAAAAACATTTTTTTCTGTTCTTGCAGGCCGCCACACTGACCCCATCATCTACAAGGCTGAAGACCTCAGATCACATAAAAGTGGAAAGACCTGCAAGAGAAACTCTGAGGAGAGTCTTGAGAGTGCAGGCAAAAGGAGAAGGACAAGTCACTGTCCTTCAGAGGGCTGCAGCCAGACGTCCAGCGGGCCTTCATCAAGTGCCAACGCTGCCAGATCTGCCTCAGCCAACACTGGCCCACCCAACAAAACAAGTAAGATGAGATAGTCCTAGATTCAGATTCAGTCATTAAAAAAGGAAAAACAAAATTACTCAGAATGTTCATAATGTATCTGGTTAGTCTTATCACCAGTGTGCATTTTTTTCTGAAACCCACACTTTCAAGCTACAGGTAAAGCTAACAGGCTTATGTTTCTTTTTCTGTTTTTCCTAAAGGCCAAAGTGATTCCTCTGCTTGCCTCCCTGGACCCAGCACTGCAGCTGTGTGTGTCACCAAGGATGTTGGGACATTTACACCTGCCAGTGTCGCCATCAGTCCTGAAGGCACAGAGACAAAGAAGAGGAAGTCTGAGGAGACAGTGGGGTCCAGAAAGAAAAGCAGAAGGACCCCAAGCCCCTCAGAGGG
>JAOWBC010000116.1:0-15499 GCA_028566105.1 Hypoplectrus providencianus
AGCCGGCTGAGATAGGCACAGCCTCCCCGTGACCCGGAATTACCTGGATAAAGCGGTTCAGACAATGAATGAATGAAAGAATAAATCAAGACATTTATCAAATTGGTTTGGATGATAATGAGAACAAGAAGAGGAGGAAAGTATGTGCTTCATATTTCACCTGAAACCTGTTTGAACCACTGTGTTTCCTCAGCATAACTATTACTGGAATGTTAAAGATTGGCATTGCCAAACATCAAATTTGAAACCAGCAATTCTGCAATAAAAACTGTATTTTTTTATTATTTATTGAGCCCCTAATCCACAGCTGCAATGTAAATATAAGATTTCAGAAATAGTTTCATGTGTTGATGTGATGATGGTTTCAGTCTGCTTATCACTGCTCACAGATCACATTTTCAGCTCTTCATGTTTCATTTATTCTTTCTAATTCACACCGCTAAACAACACTTCTTCTCTCATTTTCTACTACTTCCTCTCTGTCCATCTGCTCCCTGTGTCTGGCTCTGAACATGTTATGTTGACAACAACGAAACTATAGAATCACACCTAGGGTTGCCAACTCCCAGAATAATAAATAAGGGACGCCTCACTGGCAGGGCCTGCTAACTAGATTGCCTTCACCCTTCCTGGTGTGGTGAATTTTTTTTTTTTTTTTTTTTTTTTTTTTTGTGATTGAAATGATTTATTGGAAGTGAGCTATTCAACTCGAACCTGAATTATTTAAATGTATATTTTTGAGTGACAGAAACACATGATAAACAGATTATTATCCAGTAATTCACTTTTTTACAAAATAAGAAAATTTACTGAATGAAGTCAGTTTTTCTTAAACAGAAACTTCTCCATAGCAACAGTACCTCGACCAATGGGATGAGAGTATTCTGTATGCTGTCAGCTCATTGGTCACAGAGCAGGACAGGACCTGGGAACATGTATACTGTAAATTTCCATACAAAGTGCCCTTTTATTCATTTCCCAATGGCAGTTTTCAGACAATTTTCTGACTCTCACAGTAATAGGGGACACAGTGCGTCCCAGGTGCTTTTGTTTCTAAATACGGGTAAATTTTGTCTTTCAAGCGATGTCAACTCTAATCACACCAGACTTATAGTTTGCTGTGAACTGTGTTGGCAAGTTTTTAACTGGTAAATCAGTCATAGCTCCACTATTAGTAGTGTGACATGGGGTATTTGCAGACCAAGCACTTGTGAGGAGTCTGAGAGGAACTGTCCACTGAAGAGCTCCACCAAGAGTTACTGGAACATTCCTTTAAAAGCTGTTTTATCTGTTTGCATTCACACTGCCAACTGGAACACTCCTGTGGTTAAGGTCTGTTCGAGCTGAAATCATACTTGTCTTGATAATTTTTTCTGTTTATCGAACCACAACTTTACCCTTTGCAGTTGTTATGATTGTGGTCAGTTTTCAGTACCAACAAAAGTAGTTAGTCCAAAGAATTTCACAGAAATGTAATGGCATAAAATATCATAAAAAAAATAATTTGCCATACATGAAGGTCCACAAAAAGGTCAACGCTGTCATACTATGCCAAAAAAATTATTTAAATATATATACACTACCGTTCAAAAGTTTGGGGTCACCCAGGCAATTTTGTGTTTTCCATGAAAAGACACACTTTTATTTACCACCATGAGTTGTAAAATGAATAGAAAATATAGCCAAGACAAGACAAGGTTAGAAATAATGATTTTTATTTGAAATAATGTTTTTTTCCTTCAAACTTTGCTTTTGTCAAAGAATCCTCCATTTGCAGCAATTATAGCATTGCAGACCTTTGGAATTCTAGCTGTTAATTTGTTGAGGTAATCTGGAGAAATTTCACCCCACACTTTTAGAAGCCCCTTCCATATGTTGGATTGCCTGGATGGGCACGTCTTGCGTACCATACAGTCAAGCTGCTCCCACAACAGCTCAATGAGGTTTAGATCTGGTGACTCCATTATAGATAGAATTCCAGCTGCCTGCTTCTTCTCTAAATAGTTCTTGCACAATTTGGAGGTGTGCTTTGGGTCATTGTCCTGTTGCAGGATGAAATTGGCTCCAATCAAGCACTGTCCGTAGGGTATGGCATGGCGTTGCAAAATGGAGTATTAGCCTTCCTTATTCAAAATCCTTTTTACCCTGAACAAATCTCCCACATTACCAGCACCAAAACAACCCCAGACCATCACGTTACCCCCACCATGCTTGACAGATGGTGTCAGACACTCTTCCAGCTACTTTTCAGTTGTTGTGCATCTCACAAATGTTCTTCTGTGCAATCCAAACACCTCAAACTTCGATTCGTCCATCCATAACACTTTTTTGCAATCTTCCTCTGTCCAATGTCTGTGTTCTTTTGCCCATATTAATCTTTTTCTTTTATTGGCCTGATATGGCTTTTTCTCTGCCACTCTGCCCTGAAGGCCAGTGTGGCCAGTTGGAAGGTGATGAGGAAAATGTCTGCTGCCCGCACGGCCACGGCCATCATGGTTTGCATACAAAAAAAGAAACGCACAGGGCACACACAACAATATACTAAATTATGACCACATCCATAACACAGTCTTGGTTTTGACCCCTGCCAGTACATACCACTTGAAAATGTTTAACATGCCATGTCGGTATATTCTCACCTATATAACCTGTTAGTGACAGATTTTTTCTGACCATTTTGTTGACTATTGTATATATATATATAGTAATGAGCTGAAGTTAATGTGTTCCTGTTATTATGAGTTCACCAGTTCTGTTAATGTTATAAGTGGTATTGTCTCGCGAGATGGGGGAGGGTCTACAGGAAGAGATGTGATGTTAAGAAGAGCGGGCTTTTAGTGTGGGTTGAGAGACTGAAAGTACGGTGTGGGCACGGCCAACAGTGTCCAGGGTTATGCTGTGTTCGATAAATAAATTCAACAAGTTAAAAGCCACTCCTCGCCTCCTTCCTTGACGCGACAGCGCTCACTAGGTGAGCATTACAATATATATATATATATATATTAATCTTCTCTAAATCTGCCTTAAAATTATATTATTTTTCATTTTTTATTATTGGATCTGAATTTTAAAATCGATGTATTCCTCTTCTCCATAGTTGCTCATCTGCTCTCAGTTTAGGGTTAGACTGCAACTTGCACCGTAAATCGCGTTGCGTTCATTACTGGTTTTCACAAATTACAGCTTGGCCAAAGGTTCAAAATTATTGAGGTTTTTTTTTAGATTTTATGTCTTCACATTTCTGTGATATTTTTGGACTAACTACCCAAGTTTGCTGGTACTGAAAACTACGATAACTTCAGCATGATCCTGACAAACAACCTTATAACCACTGTTTCTCTTCTTTTGATCAGAGTGCACGGATCTATAAAAGTGGAGAAGAATCCAGAAATTGTGCTGAGGAAAGACCATCAGAGAAACAAGGAGTTTGACACCAGAGCGATTCCCCAACAAACTGCAAAGATGGGGCTCTGATCTCTAAGAGAAAAAAGGAAGTATGTCAATAATTTCTAGTATTGGGAAAGGTTAAGTGTTGAAGTATTGTTAGGCTGATTGTGAGGGACCGAGCAGATTGATAGGAAAAGAAACAGGTTTCTTGGTGAAAAAGAATATTTTCTTTTTATTATTTCCCAAAAAGCAAGAGAAAAAACCAAACCAAACAAACAGCCAGCGCCTCCTCCCCCAGAAAAATTTTGATTTCTTGGATGCAACTTCCTGCATTCTAGTGTACTTTGGGGTAACCTGTTCAGCTTGAATTCTCAGTTGCATGACCTGCACAAGACAGTGCATTCAAATAATTATTCAAAGAAACACAGGTAGTCAGAAAATGAGAATTACAAAGTGATAACTTAATAAAAAGTGGATAAATTGACATGTATTTCATGTCTCACATTTCTAGAGATTTGTAAGCCTTTGGAAAAAGAAAATTCTCAAAATAATTTGAAATACAGCCATTAATGTGACATAAACATGTACAGACAAACACATACAATATGTCACAGCCCTCATCAAGTGGCTTCGGCTGCTTTTGTGCTTTTTACACTTCTGTCCCAAGTGTTTCAAGTCCGTCACCCCAGATGTCACCCAACACATTTCTGTTCCCGGACTTTGAAACAAAAGACACGGGAAGCAATACAGGGCATCACTCACATCGCATCCAGTTAGCCAATTCCAGTGACCATAAACATTGGAAGAAAAGGTCCTGCTATACATCCTGCCACGATCGGTGGTGCTTTGGGTGATGTTGAGCTCAGGGCAGTCAGGTCCAAGGACTTTCACCTTCTTCTTCTCTTCGTCAGAACGACGGATGAACGGATACTGCTTCAACAAAGCCACCAAACTTTCTTTTGCTGTTAAAATTATCTTAAAAACAATCGATACTAAAAAAAATCTCCTCACTTTCACGCAAGCTTTTTCAAGGCGGGTAAATCATAGTAAGCTAGTTGACGTAGCAGACAGGTTGACAGGTTGACGTCTGATTGACAGGCCATCTCGAACACTAGTCCAATAACACAACAGTAAACAAATATAGAATGCAATATAATTGGCCGGGTCGCAACGTAGTGCGCCCCAAGACAGAAGGAAACATGGCCAATTAAAATGCTTTATTTATAACGTTCTGCAACATGTTTCACGTTCTAGCATAGACTCTTGCTTTGTCGGCGCCCGGGAGGGGGAGGGCCCTCTGTCATTCTACCGGATTGCAAACAATATCATGTTGAAGTGAATTCCGAATGGGCAGCTTAATGAGTTTTATCTCGGAAACAAATCATACGGTTTCTTGATAGAATTGATGTTAATATGATGGAAATTTTAAACAGAGGGGCGGTGCCCGTGCGCCCTTAATACAAAAACCGCCACTGGTTATATGAAATCAATGTGTCTAGTAATTTGTTTGTATATTAGGTGAAAGAGTAATTTAAAGTGAAAGAAACAAAGGGATACCGGAATTTTACTGTGTGGCCATCAAAATGATTCATTTGATATATAATTTGTGGCGTCATGTAGGTACAGCCTAGAGATCTAGAGAGGTAACATGAGTTCCCGCCTTGTACTTTCAGTTCAACACAGTGGCAAAATAAGGGTCCTCACAAGTAGCCTACACAGAACAGACATAACGTGTTTGAGGACAGGGCTGTGATGTAACCCAGGAAACCAGGGGGTTGCCACGGCGATCCCCACATGTCTGAAGGGGAGGGCGGGACAAGAGGAGAGAGAGGGGGAAAGAGAGGGAGACATAGAGAGAGAGAGTGGAGGTGGAAGTCGGGTTACAGAGTTTAAAAAATTCACGAGTTTTCTCCTGCAGCAGTCCGCTAAATATAGACCAACAGTCTGCGTGTTTGTGTGTATATGTGTGTGTGTTTGATGACAGAAGCCATCAGTTTCTTTTAGCCTAGCAACATTTCTTCTGAAAGAAAACATGCTTAACTGTCTTTTCTTCATCACCAGAGAGGACAGTAAATTAATCTTGTAAATAGGAAATGCAACACCAAGAAACACATCAGCAGGGTGGAGAGCAAACACACTGCGAGAGAGGACAATCATTTCACAATTATGTAACATTATCAAATTGCAGAAGAAGACAGTAAACACCTTTCTAAAGAGGCCTGCAAATGCACCATGTCCCAAGAAGTGGTGCATTGAAGGCATCATGAGAGTGGATCATCATTTGGTAGTGATCAGCAGAGAGGGCAAAAAAAAAAATACAGCAAATGCATCCTAAGACAAGACTGTACAAGAACAGGGCAGGACAGAAAACACAGCATGAAAAGAAAACACTTTAAAAACATATTACGGTACAGGACCATAAACCCATCACAGGCAAGGAAGGTGAGTGCAGAAACTGATGCATTACAGTGGAAGACTGTGAAAGCATCACAAGTGAAAAACACCATAGAGAAACTGTGAGCACATCACTCTAGCAGTAGACAGTGAATGCATCATTGGAAAGAATGGTGAGGGCCTCACTGGAGAGGACACCTCTCTTGTGTTGTTTGTTTGTTTGTTTTTATGAAGCCAAACAATCTGAGCTCAGGTCAACTTTACTGTCAGCACCTTAAACAGAGCTAACCAATGGCTGACACACTCACACTCACACAAGCACATACACTCACAGAGTGCACTGGGCCCCCAGAGGCCCTCTGTGTATTGATTGGACTCTCAGTGTGTAATGAGAGCCGCTGCATTTGTTTTTAGCCTCAGAGTGGGAGGAGAGAGAGATGTGGCACTGCGGCAAGATGTACACACAAACACAAACACACACACACACGCACACACACACACACATGTATAGGTGTGTTGAGCTGTCCATGTCTGTATATAGCCTCACACTGAGTGTGTAGGAGGCTGTAATTGAGCAGAAACAGCCTGCGGT
The DNA here is from genome assembly GCA_028566105.1 of Hypoplectrus providencianus. Classification (NCBI taxonomy): domain Eukaryota; kingdom Metazoa; phylum Chordata; class Actinopteri; order Perciformes; family Serranidae; genus Hypoplectrus; species Hypoplectrus providencianus. The sequence continues at coordinate 6,374 of JAOWBC010000116.1, forward strand.
ATGATTACAGCTCCTTCTCTATTCCTGTCATTTGTCTTTTGTTCTTTGCTTTTCTGTATTCTTTCCATTACTCCGTTCCTTTATTTCGTTCAGTTTCAGGCTCTCTTTAGTGCTGATAGATGTTTGGCCGCTCAAACACTTTGTTAAACACATATGGGGTGGTTCATCATTCATGTTTCCCTCAGGTTGAGCCGAAACTGGTTTTCCTCTGACTTTTATTACTAGTAACGAAATAAGGTTTTAATGGATAAAGAAAAAGAAAAAACTACAACAGACTGGGGCCATAAATCAATTTAGCCCATATCGTAATGGAAAACCAGATGTAGTCTTGGACTGGATTATCGTAATATCTTTAAGATCTTACTTGGGCAGCTTCTTTTCATGCAAATAATTGGGAGGTCAAAATATCTTTTCAAACAGCTATTTCTGCACTCACACAGGACATGAACATTAGTTCAAACTTGACGATAGTTCAAGTTGATTATTTGATCAATTATTGATTATAAAGCACAATCACAGAGGCCTGTAGTCTGAACCAAGATAGTAACTGTTCCTTTAACCCTGTCAAAGATCCACTCCTTCTTAACTTTCACAATAAAGGCCCTAGGCATTAACTGTCTGCATGTATATCAAAAGGAACTCAGATTAACTGAGATTAACTAAAAGGAGACTCAGAAACACTAAGCAGTGGCTTTTAAATGGTCTAAACGGAATAAACTACTGTCATTCTTTATGACTTTAGGACAAAGAAAACAAGTGGGGCTGTGGCTAAAAAAAACTTTCTCTGGCTGAAGTGACTGAGTGTAACCTACTTTTTAAATTGGCACTGAAATTCTGCATTGAGGTGCCTGTCCTGTGTCTTGAAACATTTTGACCACTGGAATCATAACTTGACAAAAAGCTGCCATTACTTTAATAAAAATGTTTATGTTAAATAAATACACTTTATAATAAAGATGATATTAAGTGTACGTCATCAGAAAATGTACATCTCCTGTTTTGTCCATCAATCATTTTTGGAAAAAAACAAAAAATACCTCAGGAGCATAAAAACATGTTTAAAGTTATATTTAATTTGGTACATCCATTTAGCTTTTTTGTGCACAATTTTCAAAATATACAGATGTATTCATTGATATACTAGTTTGTGAGAAATACTGCATGTGACATGCATGATTTTTATCATTGCAATATAGACATTGAGGCTTTTTGTGATATTTGATAATTTTTAAACTGCCCAGCCATATACAACCTTTAAATTTGTCTAAAACAAAAAGCAGTTACTGGGCGTTTGTGTGTGTGTGTGTGTGTGTGTGTGTGTGTGTGTGTGTGTGTGTGTGTTTGCATGTGTTTGTTTGTGTCTGTGGGTGTGTCTGTGTGTTTGCATGCGTGTGCGTGTGCTGTTGGCTCTTTTGTTCTGTGTGTTTAGACATAAGGGACAGCCTGAACCGACTACCAGGTCACATGACCCTGCTCAGTGTCTATGTGATCTGATTGGCTTTAATGAGGTTCGTTAGTGCAGGAGGATCATGTTCCCCTCCAGCTGACACACACACACACACACACACACACACACACACACACACACACACACAAAGAGAACTGTACTGCTCACTGCTCTGATGACGAATGTATTTTATAATTACAATTAGAAAGATATATGTAAAGTCTGAATTCTAAAACAGAAGCTGATTTGTGTTTTTTTTCTCTGTCTCTGTAATTGTTACATAAAATATATATCTGATAGTGACAGTGATAGAATAACAGTGACGGGTCACTTTTCATCAGGTCAGCAGGGTCAGAGGTTCAGGTGGACACTTTCAACTGCTGGACATAACTTGATCCCTTTTTACACTAACGATTCTTTTCAGTGTTTGTGGATTTGTTTTAAATTAAAGGATTAACTGATCACCTAAAATTCATAAAAATAAACACTTAAAAGCCATTTTCTAAGGATCTACACACAGACTAGTCCTTCACCAATTGTAAAAAGGTTGTCCATAGTTCATTACAGTCCTCAATCCTCCTTTCTGCCAGTCAGTTTTTATAGCAACAAGTTTGGTCTGCAATATCAAAATGAATCAATAACCTTTTCTTTTCCATCTACTGGAATATTTTCCGGAAAACACGGAGGACCAAAATGGATACACAATTTAGCCTCTAGCCTCTACAGGCTACAAAACCTCCTTCCAAAACATTTGAAGGTTTCTTGCAATGAAACATGTAGCCTATTCTGTCCATTATACTTCATACAGTTATCAAGTATGATCAAAATGTCACATTAAATAGTAATGTTAATGAGCACGTTATGGTTTCAGTTAATTAAGTAGTGTAAAACTATAGTCCAACTTCTTATCCGTGGAACAGGCTAACGTTAGCAGCTAACAGTTAGCCTAATGTCATAAAGCTATCTTTACCAAATTAACTTTACTGAATGAACTTCAGAGAAGCCTAAGACATGAAGCGACTGGCTAACGTTAGCGGCTAACATTAGCAGCTAACAGTTAGCGGCTAACAGTTAGCCTGACACCATAAAGCCATCTTTTCTGAATGGCTGCTTCTTAAAAGCCTCAGACAGGCAGTAGAGTAGCGGGGAGTGAGGGGTGTGCTTCTCCTCTGCTTCCGTTGTAAGTTTACTTCCATTGTCGATCTTTCGTGTTTGAGTTGTGGCTCCTTCTCGTTTGTGCGTGTGGCTATTGGCATTGATGCTTTTTGCTTTTGCAAAGCTTTGAGTTTGCAAATCGCCTCTGAGATGTCAGTGTGAGATGTAATAATTTCTCCATGCAAAAAGATGTGAATAAGATTTTTTATTTATTTTTTTTTAATCAGCAAGTAGTAAACATTAAACCTGTCTTATGTACCGTATTTTCCGGATTATAAGGCGCACTTAAAAGCCTTAAATTTTCTCAAAAAACGAAGGTGCGCCTTATAAATGGAGTGAAACTGTTAGGGCCGACTCGGGGATCGAATCCAGGTCGCTGGCTTGGAAGGCTGGCGAGTAAACCATTGAGCTAAAGTTTAGTAGAACTGTTTAACTTCACTTCATGCGCCTTATAGGCCGGTGCGCCTTATAATGCGGAAATTACGGTAGATTTGTCACAGTGAGACTGAGGTAGACACTTAGACATAAGCATTTCGAGCCCACCACGATCGTATGGTAAGTAAAGTAGAGAAAGGCAAAGTCTTAGGCGTTTACTGTTCTAGATAGACCTAGTAAAAAAAAAAAAAAAAATAGCTTAGAGAAGAGGATCACTAGAGGTGGAAGTGGAGTAGAATAGAAAATATACAAAGCTTTCGGTAGGATGGACATTTTGATAACCTTAATATGACCAATGATCGAGATAGATAAATCCTTCTTTCTAAATAATCTAATACACTCTGAACTATGGGGCCAAAATTTAGTGATTCATATTAATTTAGCAGATTTTTTTTTTTATTATTATTTTATACAGACTTCTACTTCAGATTGATCATCTGTAGCAGATCTCCTGCCTTCCCACCGGTTTTTCATCTCCCTGCTCCTTTCCCAGATTGATCTGCCTTCTGTCCCTGACTTTGCCATCCAGCCTGCTTCCTGATTTGCCGATTTCATGCCTGACCTCGACCCTTTCTTTGCCTGCCCTGCCGAGCTCTGCTCATTTTGCTGTCTCGCATCTGGGTCCTACCTTGTGAACTGCCCTGTAACACACACGGCTATCTTTAACCTGAAATATGAGGGGAATAACATATAGCTATAGCAAAGGTTCAATAGCAAACAAAAAAATCATATATTTCATCATATCATCTACATTTTTATTTTTAATGATAATTATAAAATTTTACAATTTGTTGAAATGTTATAGACCATACCATAGAGTCTCAATAAGATACCGTCACACTATCGTGTCAAAAGCCTTTTTTGTGACATCCTGTTTAGTTTTGTGGTATGCATGTCTGCATACAAATATATTTCTGTCATTAGCAATCAACTTATTCATTTTGCAAAGAGAAGAGAAATTATTGCTGTTCTCAAAGACAGAAGAAGAATTCCTGCTTCATAAAAATAAGATCTATTTATCTTTATTTTCTGAATGTGTCATGCTAAAAAGCCTACTAGTTTTCTCACCCTGGTCATAGTATGACTACTTCAACCATAATATTTCTTTTTTGTTGTTGTTATTTTAGTTGTAGTTTATTCATTATTTATAGATTTTAATGTAAGTAGTTTTTGTTTTTTGTCTTTTTTTTCCATTGTATATATTGCTCCTGGGAAGGGAATCTAATTGATTGTAATGTAATTAAGATTTGTGTAACTAATTATTACACTACTCAGTTATATGAATGAGGGGTAACAGATTTGTTTCGATTGTTTCAGTGAACTAGTATCTCTCTCTCTTTCTCTTAATATTAATGTGTCTTTTGAATTTATTATTTCTAGTAATTTAAACTCTGTTTTACTACCATATATTTTAGAAAAGCACTTCAGTCTATTTTATCACTCCTTAATCATTTTCCATTGTGCCTCCCTCTGAAACTGTTGGAATATTTGTGTCTCTGATTTTGTTTCTCTCTGCTGTCAGTCATCTCTGGTTCTCTGAGCAATGAACTCACCTTTATGAAAGGTGATGCACAGATACAGGTTGATTGATTGATTTAGAAATAATTAATCAGAGGCGTACAGAAATCCTCCTGCATGTGTTTATCTTTGAGACAGCCAGCTCCTGAACGCTCCACGCTGAAGCCTAATGAGTGTTTAGTCAAACAAAACACAGCCAGGATCCCGGCTGGCAGACGGGACACGTCCCCGACACGTCTGACAGCCTGACACAAAACCAATCTGGGGACGGCGCCAAAACTGTGACGGACTGTTGGCTCAGCGCGCAGCTGACTGAGCCACAGGTAGATGAGCACGACAGGTAGACCGACAGACAGCCGAGGAACATAATGAAGCTCCCCGTGTTGGCCCTGAACGCATGGCAGCAGATCCACAGCTGAGCTGATACACAGACAGGAACAACACGAGATCACAGCTGATAACTGTGTCACACAGCTCAAAGTACGCAGGTTATTACTGCAGTAAGAGGACTTATACATTACTGTGAAAATGCTCCACTACAAGTCAATATCCCACATTTAGAAAAAAAATGTGTAAAACTGACAGTGAAATATCCCTTATCAATATTTTACCATTCTGTCTGATTTGTCTGGATAAATATTCCTGCTACATGAGTGTGTCAAACCCTCCTGTTCTGTTAATTTCTCATAAGCTGCTAGGGGTCAGTTTGACTTGAGGCATTGTTAAATGATCCAAACGTGTCAGAAACGAAAAAAAAAAAAAAAAAAAAAAATCACAATAATACAACTTTTTCATGTCTTATTATTAAGTCCATAGCTAACCATTTCAATCAAAATGTAGCAAAGTGGTTGTCTTTGCCTCTTACAGATCATCCTTCAAATAAAAATTGCTTTTTATAACTTTTTTAATATTCATTTAAAAGAACTGCATATAAAATCCAATAGTTTTAAACATGTTTTTATGTATTTTACATTTTTCTCTTTTCACAGAGTAATGTTAATAAATGATGCAATTATGTGAAATTAACAATTTTTATTTCATATGTTGATTGACATTTATTTAGCCAAGCAGAAGAAGTTTAATACAGAAAAAATACTTTAAACTATATAAATGACATTTACTGATATTTTTTGCATTTATTTATATGTAACTATGCTATTCGGGTTAGTGTAAAAGATCTGAGGTAAAAAAATAAAAAAAAAAAGAAAAGAAAAAAAAAAGCCACATCTTTTATTTCTTTGATTTTTTTATTTAGAAAAAGAAAACAAGTGAGCAGACTGACTTACATTAGGCTGAGGATGGGAAGAGACAGTGAGACCTACAGACAGACACAGACAGGGTGAGGTTACAGCAGGAAAGAACAGACGGTCTGAACAGGAAAATGGACAGGTGAGGAGAGGTAAGACACACAAACATATATGATCATGTGTCTGTGGTGTGTGACACAGTCAAATACAAAGAGGGGATCAGCTGTGCAGACAGGCAGAACCAAAGACAGCATCAGGTTTCCACTGGACATCAAGTTTCTACAAAGACAGACAGGGAGACAGATGGATACAGAGAGGCAGACAGAGAGAGAATATCATATGAATTGTAGAGCTGAGCAAATAATCTGAATTGTATCAAAATCACATTATGGACTGTAGCAACATTCAAATGGAAGGTTTAATATTATAAATGGATATTGGCAATAACAGTTTTATTTATAGAGCATATGCACAGACTACAGTGGCCAGGAGGTGTCACGCAATTTGCAAATTCAAAACAATTTGCAAAGGAAAAAAGCCTGAATGCCAATAGCAGCAACACATTTGACCATGAAAGAAAACTTGCAACAAAAGAAAACCCCCAACCCCCTGCTTCTTTGCTGTCTGTCTTTCAGCTATTCAGAAAAGACAGCTTTATGGCGTCAGGCTAACCGTTAGCCGCTAACATTAGCCAGTGGTGCACATGTGAGCTGTACCAGCTTTCAGTGAAAGTAGATAACGTCACTGTGTCCCAAATCAGCTAATGGCTAACATTCTATCAAAATATCACATTAAATTAGTCATTAGCCACTCACGTTAGCCTGTCCGGCAGATAAGAAGTTGGACTATAGTTTTACACTACTTAATTAACTGAAACCATAACATGATAAATAATATTACTAGTTAATGTAATGTAAGCCATTAGCTGACCAATTTGGGACACAGGGACATTATCTACTTTTGCTGAAAGCTAATGGTATAGCTCATGTGTGTACGACTGGCTAACGTTAGCGGCTAACGATTAGCGTGACACCATATAGCTATCTTTTCTGAATGGCTGCTTCACCTCAGACAGACAGCAGAGTAACGGGGGGTACGGTGGCTCATACTTCCTGGCCACCATAACTGACAACTCAAAGTCGAGACACTGAAATGAAAAATATAGCCTAAAATATGGACCAAAAAAATCACAAAGTGTCTGTCGAATAGGAGACACAGACTAAAGAAAATAAATGTCTTTTGGGGGTACAGATCTTGCAGAAATCACATCATGATCATTTACATATATTTTCTATTAAAATAATGAGAAAAGTATAATTATGTCCAATATTATAAACCATACCACAACTGTTATATCAGTCAAAATAATCACAATCATATTCATATTTATGAAATATTGTGAAATTATATATTTTTATTTTTAAAACTTGGGGGCAGTGCCAGACCAGATGAGTTCGGGTCTTGTGATGCTGAAGTTTAAGGTCCAGATACATGAGGAACATGTTCCTTTGACTCTTCATGTAAGTTAAGTCAACCAACAGAAGCAGGTGGAACAGGAAGGATGGTGTTGTGTTTCGTGCAGTCGGATTCTGAAGACGACAGTTTAAATATAGAACGAGCCTGTTGAGATGATAACTGCTGCTGTCAGAGTGTGTGTCCTGTGTGTGTGTGTCTAAGACTGTGTTGATCTGATTGTAGATTTCCAGATGTTTCAACCATTCATCTGAGAACGCCACCAGCATTTGCTGTATTAGCAACAGAAAGCTGCAAGAAACAAAACAGGGTATGGATGCAAAAACAAAAAATAATAAGAAGATATGATAAAGAAATAACATTAAAAGGAAAAGAAAAAAAAACAAAGAAATGTATAAAACAGATTGTATACCACTACTCCCACTCTGTCGTAGATAGCTTAGCTTAGCATAAAGACTGGAAGTAGGAGGAAACATCTAGCCTATCGCTGTCCAAACAGCAGCTGGACACTGAAAAACTATTTACACATATGAAAATATTTAAAATATTTATATTTTCTATGATTGATTTTAAACCATAAAACAGCAACAATTTAATGGTTTATAATAGAGTAAATTGATGTCTGAGCTGAAGATAATGTCTCTCTCATAATCAGACAGACCGGAGATCGACAGGCAGACAGGTGGAGACAGATGCAGACAGAGACAGTAGATGGAGTCCGCCTCCTCTGAGCTTTCTCCTTTTAATTAAAACCACATTTGTTAGAACTCATCATCAACTTCCCCCTTCAATTAACCCTCGGCCCAGCCAATCAGACGCTATCTCATCAAGGTGGACCCCACCAGCACCGAGCGGTCACCTCTTTAATCAGTCTCCCTCTCGGTGGGACAGGAAGTACCGGACAGCTAATTAGCGGCGAGCAAGGCAGCTTCTCCCATGCTGAGCGCCCAACGTTGACCTCCATCATTAACTTCACAGAGAGCAGAAAGAGTTTTAATCAACAATTTATTTGATTGCGGGAAGGAGTTCTCAGAGAGCTGATGGCTCAACACTTGCAGAGAACTAAAGAACCAAACTTCATTCAACTTTCAGCAGATTTTGCGAGCTTTCCTTCCTCTGCCTTCTTCCAGCATGAAACCTGACAGAATCAATTATTTTATTAGAGTACATTTTTTTAATTTTACATTCAGTGTGTGTATGTAATAAAGCTACAATGTTTTTCTTTAAATATAAACACTGGTTCGATTTAACTTCAGCTCTTGATGATTCCTGCAAACTCACCAAATATTGATATTTTTTTTGAAAAACTGAATTTACGTTCACGATTCATCTTTTTTCTAATCTAAAATATGAACAAACAGATCAAGGCAGTGATAGACCACAGACTCTTATGAGCATAACACCTTCAGTTCCTGTCAGAAAGAGCTGCCTGAGGTCAAGAGGTGAAAATATTAAACTGATATGGATATTGATGCTCTTTAAAACATGTTTAATACAATCTAAAGTTAGTTGTGTGAGAAAACCACGACACATTCTCATGGACTCCAGACAAACATTTTATCATATTTTTTTGATGTTACAATAATTAGCATCACCATCATCATCAGTCTCATAAATAGATCAGTTAATTCTTCATACAGTTAGAAGTCATATCACAGCGGGTATATATATACAGATTTAAACATTACAAACAAACAAAGCAACAGGCCAAGTCACTGCCGAGCACATACACTGAACCCGCTCAGTCAGCGTGAGCCATTAAGAGAAAAAGATTTCAGCATGTCTTAGCAAAGACTAAGACTGGATTGTGATATATATATATATATATATATATATATATATATATATATA
>JAOWBC010000118.1:2805-13272 GCA_028566105.1 Hypoplectrus providencianus
CAAACATTAATGCAAGTCTTAAAAGGCTTAAACAGTAAATCAAAAGCTAATAGGTTAAATGCGTTGGGCTGTTTTTTTTTTTTCTTACTATCATCAAAATTCTTGCTTGTGGCCAAACAAGCAAGTTAACGTTAACTAAGGCAGCGTTATCGTTAGTTAGCTAGCGCACATTTAGCTAGCCAAAGCTATTTGGACATCGAGTTCAAAAGACAAACATTCCCCTGGTTGAAGCTAATTAAGTTCCTTAAAAGCTAACGTTATATTAAACCGCATTAAGCTACGATTTGGGATAACAAAACCGTATAGTTTACCTGATTAAGCCGCTATTAGTGCAGATGGCTCTGTATTGTCCGACTATGTGGCATAGCACGGAAAGCTCCACCTCCTCCGTTGCCCAAAGAAACCAAATGCTGCCGCCTGTGTGAGTGTGTGTGGTCGTTGTGTTTGGCTTTACAAAATCAATTGCTCTTTTTTTGTTTTATGTGTCAATTCCCCCTATCATTTCCAATACCCAGAACAGGGGCATACGTGCAGTTTAATGTGTTATAGTGACAAACAGTCAAATGACTTTAGAGATTCAGTTTACGTTGAAGAGCTTTTACTTTGAAAGTCAAACGGAAATTACCTTACACCATAGTAACAAGTAAACAAATCTAATGAAAACAAACTTTTCAGTTCATACAAAATAATCAGATCCATTACCATCCATTACTATCCATTACTATCTACAAAGGTATCAGCACAGAAATGTATTTACCAAAAGTAAAAGTATACTCAAATTGATTTTTTCTAACAAATATATTATTTGATTATTATTATTATTGATGCATTTATGTAAGAGCCATTTAAATGTTGCCAAGAGGGTGGACGTTTTAAAAATACTGTATCAGTGGCAACTTCTGCAGAAGTGTACACATTATTGTGTAATAGCGTGGTGGATTATGGATTATGAGGATAAGGATTATGAGATATTGAATCAAATTAGCGATGTTTAATAAATTGATTAGACATTGCTTGACCTTTAGACTTCCCAGGCATTTTAAAAGTATTTCTTATAAGTGTATCCATGTCAACAGAAATTGAAAACCAGAAAGATCTTTTTTTAGATTTTCAGCTGCTGGGTCCATTTATATTGTTTATAATTTTAGATTTGTTAATTTTCAATACTTTTGCTATTACTTCTTAAAATATCTAAGTTGTTGGACGTTTAATAAATTGCTTTTATTTATAGTTTTCAGTCATATAAATGTGATTCGCATAGGAATGTGAATGTACTCGGCTCGCAGTGCATGTTTCTGCCGGTGGAGGGCAGTGTTCCGCTTAACACCTCACAACACACAGCCTGCCGTAAACTCGCCCAAAGAAGAAGAAAGAGGAGGAGAGGGTTTTAGTTAACATTTTTCACAACTCAAATATTACTTTTACTGTTATTGACTATCGACTCTCGGCGTGGATAATTAACCAGGCGGTCTGCGGTTATTTGACAACACGTAAAGACAACAATAAGGGATCGGTAAGTAAATGTCAAAGTTCGTAAACTGATGCTTCGTCAAACTACATGTTCGCAGCTGGACGCAGCTAGCTGTGACGATAACGTCACGCACTCCGTTGAAAAATCTGGAAATTTAGCCCCAGTGTTACTTTTTTAGTGAAACATACACATCTTTAGACTTCAGAACCCCTCATGGATGTTTTAATACGAGTTAACTAATTCTGTGTGTATTCACTTCAAAAGTTAGGCCAAATTTTAACACATCTTCAACTTTTGGGGCTGCCTTGCTGGCCACCCTATTCAACAGAAACTCTAGCTAACATTAGCAAAACACACCCACGGAGGAAGTAGGTAGGTAGAAAGAAAATAGATGTAGGCTGCCCATTAAAGTTGTTATCCAGATAATTGAGCTTGTTGTAGTTGTAGGTGTTATAATATGTCCCTTTGGTCATTAATATGTGCCCTTCCTTAGCCCTTTTTAGTTTCCTGCTTAGTCACATTCCATTTTATGGGAAAAGGAACTGAGGAAGGATAATAGTGGGATAGATGGCTCCCACTCTGTATTGTGATACATGCCTTCAGCCACTGGGTGTCCTGCTTTACTCTCTATCAACTCTGTTAAAATTTTTGTAGTTGAGTTAAGGGCTCTGTGTTTATCCAGGGATGATCTGGAGCATCGAGAGGTTGTGGCGGCCCCATCAGTAGCTGTCACCACGGCGGGGGACCTTCGGACCTCCGTCTGCAGGGTGGTCATCTACCTCCAAAAGGACATGTCCGGGGAGAGCTGCCTGCCTCAGCATCAAACCCAGTCCCACTCCACCTCCTCAGCCCCTCCTCTGGCTTGTCCCAAGACCAAGACCTGCAGTTATCGTGGGGCAGTGGGTCTGGGCAACAAATATGTCCGGATCAATGTTGGCGGGACCCTGTTTTACACCACTCTGCAAGTGCTGACCAGACAGAATTCCATGCTGAAAGCCATGTTCAGTGGACAGAAGGAAGTGTTCACAGATAAGGAAGGTAGGCCTTCTCTGAATGGCAGACACAGATACTATGGAATTAGTATTTCTGTTTAAATGTTCATGGCATTGCTGGTTAAAATTCCCTCATCAAACTAAATTTTGCATTGTTTTGTGAACAAACTGTAACACTTATTGACAATGGTTGATCTCAACTTGTGCAGCCAAGGCTGAATGAATAAAGTATCTTTGTTGTTCACTGTGTCACTGAAATAATGCTCTTGATTGTCTATCTATAGTTTAGATATTCACCTTCTCAACATGGTCTATTGGTTCTGTTCAGGCTGGATCCTGATCGACCGTAATGGGAAACACTTTGGCAGCATCCTGTGCTTCCTGCGTGACGGCACAGTGACCTTACCCAAAGGTCGTCAGGCTGTCCAGGAGCTGCTGGCTGAGGCTAAGTATTACCTCATCCAGGACCTCGTGGAGCTTTGTCAAAACACCCTGCAGGTCAGTCAAATACACACTGACATTGACATTTATTTTGGAAAATAGATTGATATTATATTTAAAACAATAAAGTATATTACAAAATGCACAATACCTAGTCAGTGGCCTGACTATGGTACCCCTAACCCCAGTGTATGTGGGTTTGTGACTGACAGGGCAATAAGGAGCAGCCCTTGTGTGTTATTCCTGTGGTCACCTCCAGCAAGGAAGAGGAGAGGCTCATCCAGTCCTCCACCAAGGTAAATACAGACTGTGTTGGAGTATGCTTTAACTAATTTCTGCTTTTTAACAGTATCTCCCCATTGTGGGGAGTAGGTTCTGCTCCATTGCTACGTTACAATCAGAGGAACAAGCATTAAAATACTCCTGTTCTTTTAATGAATTTTTTTGTTTATAAATTAAAGCTAAAACAATGTTTATATTGTCTGTAAAGCCCAGATACAGAAAAGGGTTAATTGTCCATATGAATGCACTAACAACTAACAAAAGAGAAGATAATTTTCTGCTTGCTTGTCATAGTACTTCTGCTAATTGGATAATACCTATTTGAAAGTTATTCAGTGCTGGTTTGATATTCAAGCAATAAGCTTCAATATTTTTGTCCCTGTGCTAGCCTGTGGTGAAGCTGGTGTACAACAGAAGCAATAACAAGTACTCCTACACCAGGTAAGAAAGCCTCCTGTAGAGGTCCCACTGCTTCTAATATTAAAAAGATATTTTATCTATTACAAAGGGAAGTACAGGCTTTTCCTTCTCATAGAGTCTAATAAGCCACAAGACAGGCTATGCAGTAAAAGGTGAAGTACTTCCTCTTTACATCAGTTTGCTTTTGCCTCGACAGTAATTCTGATGACAACCTGTTGAAAAACATCGAGCTGTTCGACCGGCTGTCGCTCAGCTTCAACGGCCGCGTCCTCTTCATGAAAGACGTGATCGGAGACGAGATCTGCTGCTGGTCTTTCTACGGTCAGGGTCGCAAGCTGGCCGAGGTCTGCTGCACCTCCATCGTCTACGCCACAGAGAAGAAGCAGACCAAGGTGAGGCTGCCATGTGATTGGTGCACATGTTATACTAGCCAGTGTGTGTATGTTAAAGCCGAGGTAGGCTGTTATCTTAGGGGGGAAACATGTAAATAAACATGTGATTAGCTGAAGCCTGCATTCACTCGCTAGATTTTCTAAAGACTGAAAACTGAGCCAAGAGGAGGTGTAGAAGTTTTCTCTCAGACCACTTCAATTACAAAATGCGGAAATGTTACTATGTAATTTTTGCCCAGAGATGCCAAAAACCTGCATTCCCCAGCTTTAAATATATGTGTCCATGTCACGGAGGTAATATGCATCCGCCTCCTCCTCCCTCAGGTGGAGTTTCCTGAAGCACGGATCTATGAGGAGACGCTGAACACTTTGCTTTACGAGACGATGCCGCTGCCCGACAACACCTTGCTGGAGGCCACGCGCCGGAGCTACAACAACAGCGGCTCTCACAGTGAGGAGGAGGAGGGGCCCGGGGGGGCGGAGCTACGGGAGCGCGTCCGTCGAATCCACGTCAAGCGGTACAGCACGTATGACGACCGGCCGCTGGGACATTAAGACTGAAACCACAAAGCGCTGGACAGATTTCCACACCGATGATGAACATTCAAACAGGAAATCTGTTGATTTTCATACATTTCTCTTTGAAATAGTTTTATTACCTTCTTTACCACTATCTGTTGTCTGCTCTGTGCTCCATAATTTATGAATTATTATCAGAGGATTCAGAGCAACTACTTCAAATATCTGAAGAACTGAAGCTTTTTTATGAAACCAGATTAGCAGTGGAGGAAAATCACTCTCGTGAACTATTTCTTAGAAATATTATTACAGTCATAGCACTTACACTCTGAATGAGCAGGAGAACATGTTTCATATTCAGATTGTGTTTTTCATGTACACATTTACAGCCTATCGTTGGCCAAAGATGAACTTGTTTTAGTTTTTCCAAAATTAGTGCCTCTAACATGTTTTAATGCAGTTTACCATGATGCCTTTTTTCCAGCTGTGAAGATAAAAAATCTTGTTATTCAAATGCTTTTTGTCTTTGTTATATTTGTTGTATGTAATAGTAATCTGCTGTTGAACTGATGACAAGTAATACTAGTGTCATACTGTACCATCACAGCAGATGTTACTGTACGTTATGTTGTCTAATTCTAAAGCTACAGAGGTGTTTGCCCCCCAGGAGCAGCCTGGCAGAATATGAAGCCCTTTGCTGTGAGTTGCTTCAATAATGAATCTGCAGGCAAGTCTTCAGTCTGCAGCATAACACTTTTTTTTATTATTTCTCCATTTGCAATGTGAGTATGGCATCCATAAACCGTTTCTATTCATTGAGCATAAACCATATGCACTCTCGGGGTCAAACACCACACAATGTCTTAACAATAAGGACAGGACAGTGACACCCAGAAGCACAATCCTTTCTGGCAGCTTGCAACCCAACCTGGAAACGTGAAACTTAATCTTTCACAACATCTTACGATGCGTAAACCACTGCCACTTACAAGCTCGCAGACAAAATGAAAGGTTCTAATTAGACTTAGCCTTCTGATATGTCTGCTAGAGGCTGAATTTAAAGGCTTCACATGACCTTTATCTAAAGCCCAGCACAATATAACTGTAATGACTTACAGTATGATATCTGTGTCTGCCCAAAAACACAGAAAAAGGCAAATCTTGAAAGTCATGTAGCTGTTTAAATTGGCTGTATATAAAACTGTTTTTTGAAGAACACAAGCAGCAGTTAAACCCCAAACCAATGTTTCCAAAAGGTGTTTCTATTTCTGTCACTGTATGTGACCAAAAACTTCTTCTTCCACTGAAAAACTGCTGCTGTCTTCCTGCCGAAATCTTCTCATCACATTCATTTGACTATTTACTGCAGACTTAGTGACCTCATGAACTTTTGTTTGAGTTATTGTTTGCATTTGTTGCAGAACTTCAGGTACCTTTCTTCCACACAGTCTGACCAGCTGAACGAAACTCCATGGAGAAGGGCCCCAAGCCGGACTCAAACCCGGGGCCCTCTGCTAACCACCACAGCCCTACTGGGACACTCACTGGTACCATAAAGTTACAGGAGAGTAATCAGCTGTAATCATGGACAGCAGAGACCCCGGATCATGGGAGCATCCTCTCATGATGCAAAGTGTGCTAATTGGGCTGTTGATGAAGCTGCGGAGCCTCAGGAGTGTCCAAGTGTCCAAACACTTCTCTGGGGTCTGGTACAGAATTTAGAGAGGAGCTCCACAGGGGCTCATTAATGCCAAACAATAAAGTAAACATGATGAAATCACACATCAGAATTACACCGTAAACAACAACTAGTTATGTTGATTCAAGTTTAACCAGAGGAAACTTTAAACTGGTTTAAATGTGACCTGTGGTTCAGGTTGTTCTGGAAGTCCTGGTCTGAGTTCAGATATTTCCCTAAAGTTTGTTTCTCGATGTGGAGACGGAGACAAGCTGCCTGACAGATAAACATGTCAGTATGGACACATCCCGTTGGTTCACGATGTCTGCAATCTTTTTCATTTGAACAACATTTGTTATTGTGAAACGTTGGTTGCGAGGGTTTTAAAATCAAACAGTATAAACTCAGACACCATCTGAAAACTGTGAATCACCAACTCCAGGTCGTCTTCTGGAGTCCAGACAAGTGCTGGCTCATCACTTCTTCATGATGCCACAACTTAAAACCTTCATCAGTGTGTTTCCTGCTGTCAGTTCCCCTCTAAAGTTCTGACTTTAAACTCCATGCCAGTGTTTGTCCCATGATGATAGGCCAAGTAAAACCAGAGATAAGGTCGAATACATTTCATATAAAATATAGAACGAGATGTTCTCCTTTTTACCTCTTATATGTTATATTTAGAACCAACATCTAAAATCTTTTCTTTTGTAAAAAGGAAAAGCATAACTTTTTAAATCTAAATTTTAAAAATGTTGATCCAGCTAGACAAAATGAAAAATGAATCAGGTCATATATTTTGCTGTAAAAAAAAAAGATAACGTAGCATGGTAAAAAATTTAAGTGGCAAAATAAAAAGTATTCAAAAAGGGACAAAAGATTAGAAGGTCAAAAAGAAAGGGACTGACTAATAAATTGTCATTCATCCTCTAAGTCATTTTCCTTAACAGGTCATTTAAAACTGGAACGTAACTGTGACAAGAACTAATATGAATAATGTAGTTTTTGTGTTGTGGTTTTCATTCTGTCTAAAAGGTAAAAGGTAAAATAAAGAGCCTCAGAAGCACTCCAAAGTCTTTATCCAGACCCAGATTTCCTCAGAGTGCATGCAGTTTCCTCGCAACCTCTGTTAGAAATGTTACAGTCTACAAAAATAAAATGTTGTCTTTTTACTTTTTTCTTCTTTTTTTATACATTTGCTGTGCAGTAATTGGATGGGGCTCCCACACTTTCATTGTAATTGCTAATTATTTATGTAATTATCTCTTTGATTCCATCTATTCTAAACGTTTCTGGGGTTTTTTTGGTTAAAAATAAACCCTGATTATTTGTACAGCACAAAGTTTGGCAAACAAACTTTGTTGCTGGGTCTCTGTGGGATTTCAGGTGTTGGACATTGTCTCTGCAGCCAATCACAGCGTCAGACGGATGGTATTAAAGTGCTGAGTCAGGGCTCAGGGGGGGCGTGTGGACGGAGACGAGTCAGCAGCTGACAGCAACCTGCAGACGTTATTCTTCCTTCTTGTTCTGTCCCTGAAACACGAGCTGCTGTCTGATGCTGGACAGTGAGGGAGGAAGTATTCAAACCGTAAAGTAACTAAACTGCTGCAGAGTCTTTCTGTGGTACCCTTAACTTCATGTTGGTGTTTATATCATTGTATGTTTGACTGGTTAGTTGTTATAAATGTGCTCTTCTGCTTTTATATGACAAATCACATCCATGAACAGCAACTTCATGTGACACTGACAATGACACATGAGGATCCAGAGGTGACTCTCTATTCCAGATGTGTGTTTAAATGTTAGTTGTTGTTGTTGTTTTTTTGTTTTAAATGAGTGCATAATTTTATCTGGATTATAGAACCTGTTCAATAAGTCAAGTCAGAATGAGGAGAACCAGCTGAAAGTCTGACTAAATGAAAGGAGTAATACTGAAAACAAATTATAAAACAAAATTAATTAGGAGTTTTATGAATGTATATTGTCAATTTTCTTTTTGATTTTGTAAAGGTAAAATAACAGCATTTTTATCATGTTAGATGGTGAAGTAAAAATTGCAATACTAGACTGAATGTTCCCTTACAAGTAAAACATAGCCTGTATATTACTGAATATTACACCTAAAGTAAAAGTACTCCGAATACTTGAGTTGAGTGTGTATGCTGAGTATGACTTTTTTGCTGTTACAGTATATATTTAATCACTGTTCATGTTTAAATAGCTTTTGATGATCAAGGTGATTTGATTCCACATCCTGATGGGTAATTTAATATATTTTATCTGCAAAACATTTATCAATTAAGCATAATGCTTTGTTTTTATATGAAGTCATCGCATTGTTTGAATAAAGTCCTTGTCTGCAAATGAGCTAAGGCTGTCAGATAAATGTAGTGCAGTAAAAAGAACAATATTAACCTCTGATATGTGGAGAAGTACAAGTGTAAAACACAACATGAAACAAAATAATATTATATATTGTTTGAGAAACATGACAAGGGAAAAAATATAAATGAAAAAAGAAAGATTAAATGAGATAAATAAAGATCTGTCCAATAAGTGCAGCTGAAATTCAGCTCCATATTATTACTTTTTTAAGAAGGTTTTCTGTCTGTGAAGTACTTATGAGCTTCTGTCTGTGGCAGGAAATGATTAATCATCTTATGAAACATTTACTGTAGTTATTCTTTTTGTGGTTTGCAGGTGAAGCAATGTTTGGACCTGAAGTGAAACAAGGAGCTAAGAAGTTTTCATGTCAAGGTAACAAATGTGTTTTTCTCTGTCATCAGTTATAAAATGTGTTTTTTCGTCAAGTCCTTAAAAGCTGCTTTAAAATGATGTTTTTCACTGAATCCAAGTTTAAATCTGTGAAAAGAAATTAGACGAATAATCTCACCCGGAGGTGATGTTTCTTAAAACTCTACCATGCTTTCTGGTTTGTTCACATTAAGCTCATGTCAAAACAAAAAAAAGGTATTTTTTTTTCTTCAATTGTTTGTTTTTCTGAACACTGTGAAAATATATATTACTTCATAAGCTGCCACACTGCAGAGGAGCCGCGTGTGTGTGTGTGTGTGTGTGTGTGTGAGAGAGAGAGAGAGAGAGAGAGAGAGTAAAACAGCAGGATTCAATCTGGGAACAGTGGTTTGAACGGCGTCTTTTGTCTCTGTTTTCAGGTTGATCAGACAGAAAGCAGACAGAAGCCTTTGAGTAGCACATGATGGAGAACGTCTCTTCTCATGAACATTTCATCCTGGACGGCTTCAGTGAACTGGGAGCGCTGAGGCCCGTGCTCTTCGTCCCGTTCTCCTTCATGTTCGTTGTGTCGCTGTCGGCTAACTCCCTGCTGCTGTACGTGGTCATTTCTCAGAGAAGCCTCCACTCACCCATGTGCATCCTCATCGCCGGCATGGCCTGCGTGGACCTGAGTCTCCCGCTGTTTTTTGTCCCCCACATGCTGCTGAGCTTCCTGTTTGACTGGAGAGGAATCTCTCTGATTGGCTGCCTGGTTCAGATGCACTTTATTCACTTTGTAGGAGCTTTTCAGTCCACATTGCTGGTATGGATGGCAATAGACCGCTACTATGCCATCTGCACGCCGCTCTACTACAACGAGCGCATGGCGTTACCAGGCTTCCTGAAGTTTGTGGTTCCAATCATGATCAGAAACTTTTTCCTGAACACACTGATGGTGAGTCTGGCAGGAAAGTTGACATTCTGTGTTGGGGATGTGATGAACCACTGTTTCTGTGAGCACATGGCGTTAGTGCAGCTGGCCTGTGGAAGCACCGCCATCAACAACCTGGTGGGGTTGCTCACCGCCTTCCTCATCCCTGTGGCCGACTTCTTCTTTATTGCTGCTTCCTATGTGGTCATATTCAGCTCCGTGCTGATTTCTAGCAAGTCAGGTTACAAAGCTCTCCACACCTGCGTCACCCACATAGTGGTCATCACTGTCAGTCTGTCCATTGCACTTGTTGCTTTCCTGTCCTATCGAATCACAAACGGTCTTCCTGCTGCAGTTCGGGTTTTCTTCAGCACCATGTACCTGCTGTTCCCGAGCTGTTTCAACCCCATCATCTATGGCATCAGGACCACCGAGATCAGACGGCATATCCTGAAGACGGTGACAGGCAATCCGCTTTGTCAATAATGTTAATTTTATAAATTATTAGAACTCTCTGAAATAAAGGATTTTCCATGCAAGTTTTACAGTGCATTAGAGAAACTTCAAGATAGTCTGGTCTCACACACTTTATTTATTTATGTTTTATTATG
>JAOWBC010000136.1:0-14222 GCA_028566105.1 Hypoplectrus providencianus
TATCTATCTATCTATCTATCTATCTATCTATCTATCTATCTATCTATCTATCTATCTATCTATCTATCTATCTACTTTTGCATCAACAAGACATTTTGGCTCAGAAAATTACCAGACAACTTTCTCTTTTCTTTTTTCTTTTCAGTTGTGCATTTGTACAAGTAGATCAGCAACCATGCCATATTCAGAGTCACTTAAAACACCTTTCTTCCCCATTCTGACGCTCAGTTTGGACTCGTTTTCATCGTGTCTACATGCCTAAATGCACTGAGTTGACGTCAGGTGATTGACCAATTAGATATTTGCATTAACAAGCAGCTGAAAAGGTCAAGTTCTTAAAAAAGTGAAGGATGAGTACAAGTAAAAAGTTTTACATTCTTGGTTTTGACAGTTTGGCTGCTTTCAATTAAAGCCCACTCAAAGATGATCACCTAACAGATTAAAATAATTGGCTGCAAACACAAACCTGAAATCTTCTGATACCAACACATGATCCCAAACAAGAGACACGGAGCCTTGCATCTGAAATCTCGCGTTTACTTCACAAATCTAATTTTTCAAGTAACAATTCCACAGATTACTTCCTGCTGTCAAAATTAAAGTAATACAGTTGATAAAAATTGCAATTGCAATATTTCCTCACATATTCACGTAGATTGTGAATATTGCATGATTTTACATCTCCTTTTATTTATTTTAAACTGACCAACATTTATTACATTTACTTTTCTTAAACTTGAGTTTAAACCAAACAATTCACACAAGTCAGCCTTCACATTTTTTAATAATTTAAAGTAGACTGGCACTTTAAGGATCTGATTGACATGTTGATGCATGAAGCTTCTGTTTCTCTGTATTTTCCTGTCATTGCTTTTCTGTGTTATTAAATCTCTCTTACCTAAACCCTAATAGACTTGCTAGAAATAATCACATTTGCAGACCTTTCTTTTGAAGAGCACAGTTGGAAAGAGCTGATGGCCTTAATGAAAGGTCAAACTCTCTCTGACTTGATATGTAGGGATCATAGCTGTCTTTTCCCCTAAACCTGTGACCTTTGGCTTTTTTAATGAAACATTTCTCACTGATTTCACCAGGAAAGGCTCCAGCCCATAATAGTTTAAAATTTTTAGTCAGCCAACACTCTCCATGGGAAGATGTAAAGTTATCCCTTCGGTCAGGTCTGTGGTCTGGTAACTGAAGTATATTATAGAGTTGTAGTTTTATAATAAAGTGTTCCAACTCATTGTATTTAAAGTGAATGTACTGTCCTTTTCCAACTCACTGAGATAATTTGAGACTTTTAAAGGTCATCAATAATTAAAGGTTTGACAGGGACTTTTAGGGTACTCGGGCATCATCAATCTGTGTCTCAAGTCTAGGAATGTAAAATGTTACTCACCAGCTCATTTTGCCTCCCGTGAACCTCAATTAACAGCCTAAAGCCTGTGACCTAAGCTGTGGCCTGCAGATGCTCACAGCCGCCCTGCTTTCTTCCATTACCCCGCTCATCCATAACAACAGACAGAGTCAGTCTGCAGGGCAGGAAACTTATGCCCTCCTCAAGCAGGATCACAAAAAATACTGATTATTTTTCACAGTTTTAGCCCTGATGAATTCTGCATTGAGGCTGTTTTTGGTATTTGAAGTCAGTTCAGATCAGTTACCAGGGGAAACTAAGGGCGGTCTGTCTAAAGGAGGATGGATGGATGGGTGTGGGTCTTTTTATCACATGCATTAATGCATGAAGCCTGGATTTTCTTTTTGAAGTAGGGTTATATGAGGTACTTCCATAGTCAGTGTATACAGTAGACAGCGCTCAGCACGTCCTCAGTGTGGAGAAGCAGCTGGAAGTGCTTGCATGAAGTGAAGCTAAGCAGTTGTTTCTTTGGAGTAGGGGTTATAACATTCATGTAATGTCCCCGGGCAGAAACACCTTTAGAGGTTTGAGAGTCTGACTTGTTGGGTTTGAATCTGGCTGCCGTTTAAAATCGCAGGACGGACGGGTTAAGGGCTAATGTGCCCTTGACCGAGGCACCTAACCAGGGTTTTTACTGGTGTGTACAGGATGGGAAAGGTTAAATGCAGAGGACATATTTACTGCTGGCTGTAAAAACTTATCTTTATCTTTAATAATGTACTTCTCTGGGCTGAGGCAGCAAAAAAGACAATTTTTATAATCTTAAAAAATGTCCATCCGACAAAATAATGTCAGTTTACTATATTTTGAATATTTCCAAAGCTTTACCTTTTCTTTACGTGAACACTAATGAAGCCCTTTGGTGCCCCAAGTCACTATGTGATAGAGAATAAAACTTTTTTTCCGAAATTTTAAATGTTTTATTATGAGAGTAATCATAAAAGTGTCCCTGTTCTATTAAACAAACTTCTTTAAGAATATAATTCATTTTTCTATTTAATTGGAAGTTAAAACTAGACCTTTTTGGAGAGGAGTAGAATACCTGATTACCGAAACCTTGGGCACAACACTTTTCCTTTACCTCACTGTATCTCGGAAAAATCCCTGAATGCCTCAGTAAAAGAAACGCACATCTTTTGAAGATATTAATGGCTGCAAGTAAAAAAGCAATTACCAAAGCCTGGCTCCAGATGAATGCCCCCACTAAGACAGTTTTTAAAAATATTATAAACTCTTTTGCTGTATGGAGAAAATGAGTTTTACATTGAGGCTCCAAAAGGAAAAAGGAAAGGAATATTGGGGAAAAAATGGGATTGCTACAAACAACAAGACTTTTAAAATCCATTTTTATGTTTGAAAATAAGCATGTATGCACAATGTACGGTACTGGGATTTTACTGTAATGACCTCACTCTTTTCTGTTCTATAAAGTTTTGAACGATTTGAATTGAGCCAGTCTCTTCCCTCTCTCTGGCAGAGTGGAGAGCGGTCTCAGGCCCAGCAGTGTCCAGTCGAAGTTTCCACCCAGATGACCGGCATCGGCTGCTACGTCTCCTGTATGAACGACAAGCTGGTCGTACCCGGCAAATACGTCACTGCTGAGGAGTACCATGACTCAAGGCTGAGAGCTGTGGGTGAACAGTGTTTTATTATTATTCATGGAGAGTTTTAGATGTCATTTCTGATTTTTGGTAAACTTGCTGTTATCTTCTTTTATAGAAGTTGAAATTTTGTCCTGATTGTTGCACTGGAGAAAAACTCCAGTTTTTTCACCAGCTGATTTTAGGCCGATTTGGCCCGTCGATATAAAATATCTTGCAGTAGACCAAGAGACTTACTCTGCTGGAGTTACTTTTGCTATTTTCTTTCTTTGCTGCATCTTGTTGCTCTCTTTCGCTGTGGTGACCTGCTCTCCTCCCCCCTTGTCATCCAACCAGGCGATCCGTCTGCAGTCTTTTGCTCGGCGTTGGCTGGCTCAGCAGGAGGTGGACCGCCTGAGAAGGGATCGGGACCGGCGTTTGGCCTGGCTTGAGATGCAGGAGACGAGGAGGAGAGAGGAGAAGGAGGAGCAGCTGAGAGACCGCCAGCACCGCTGGATGAACCCGCAGAGGAGGGAGGACTTCAACCTGCTGTACCATGCTCTGGAGAGTAGGCTGAGGCGCCGCAGGGGATTTATGGGAGAGATTTGTAGTGAAGCTGTGTGCTGATGTTGGGGACTAACATGTTATAACTGTGTGTGTTTCAGAGTGGAGGTGTGAGGAGGAACACCAGATTAACTCATCCCTGCGAGGAGCTGAGAGGAAAGCAGCTCTCTGCTCGCTGTTAGAGAAGGAGACGCAGCTCATTGCCACCATCGGACGCTACCGCATCGCAGTCGAGAACAACAACTATGACAAAAGTATCAGGAACTTCCTGGACAAGGTCAGAGGTCACGCCATCATTTCAAGCTCTCTCATTCCTGACCGAAACCATTTGTATGTACATTTAGATACTTTTACAACTCATACTCAAAGACAAAAATAGATAGCTGAGTGTGGGGTTGCTTGAAAACATAATGCAAGCATAGTTACATAAAATCGTGAAGCCAGCAGCACCATATAGTTATGTTACCAGGTATATAGCAGCAGCAGTATTATGAGCATTAGTGTTTTTCGTACTCTCAGCAGTAGCACTGACAGTGTTGGTGTGTTTCAGTCCGCAGCTCCTCATCAGTGGCGAGCAGCAGACGGCCGACTGATCGAGATGGACAGTCAGCACACCATCAGAGCCAGAGAGCTGCGAGATCTGTACAACAGCGTGAGCCTGTCCACTGTCAGCCGGGAGCAGAGGCTCCACGTCCTCATGACTCTCAAACACACTGTCAAGGTACGGCACACTCACCTCACACACACGCTGCTGTCTGAAGAAACAAAACACAATATTCACCGTTACTGCACCAGACTGAATTATGAAATCATAACCTCCCTGCAGCTGGAAGGAAACAAAGATTTCACGGGGTTGCATGGAAACTCCTTATGCCTTCTGAGAGAAAGTACACCATTAAATTAAAATTTATGAATTAAAATAGAAGCAAAAATATTAAATAAATAAATACATATCTAAATAATAAATAAAGATGATAATAAAAATATTTTAATCATCCATTTATTTAAATATATATTATACTTATTTTTCTGGGTTTATTTATTTCAGGTTTTATTTCATGTGCATATTTATTCATTTTCATGCATTTATTAAATTATTTGATGTTGACCTTAGCTGTATTCTATTAAAGTTGAGCTATTAGAAGTTAAAATTAAATTATCTCTAAATTTCTATTTGAGTTTCATAGGAAAGTTTACAAATGTATATCAAAACATAACAATACCACTCTAGACAATGAAGCTAATTTCAATGGAATTTTTAATTTCCAGTTTATTCGTTCCTTGTTATAACTTTGTTATTGTTGGCAGCATGACTGATTTTATCCTTGTTGGACAGGAGCATGGGTGTCAGCTGACCCGGGACATCGTAGATTTGGTCGACAGGGAGGTAGATCTGATGACTCGGGGGGTGAAGGCAGCCAACCTGGAGGGGCTGAGGAAGAGGATCTCCACCTTGTTCCTCCAGTACATCAAGACACCAGGGTTCAACCCTGAGGTGGCCAAGCTGCTCAAGGTGAGTGAAGAGCCCTGCTGAGATCAGAAACCTGCATATAAATATCTCCATATAATCTGAAATCTGTCCCAGGTTCCCCAGAATCCCTCTCAGCTGAAGAACAACATGTTCCTCTGCCGGAGCTGTCATCGCTACCTGGAGTCTGCCGACTTCAGCCCGTCCGCCAGCGCCCGTTTGAGCGGTCGCTGCCGAGACTGCACCGGACTTGACAATATAGCTCGATCCCGTGACGACTTCTCCTGCTACAAAAACATCCTGAGGAGCCTGAGAGCGGATGAGCAGCAGCTCAACGAGGAGGCCAAGATCCCCTACCTGCTGCAGGTAACCCGCTTTCACTTTCTGTGCTTGGTTTTATCGTGCAGCTACCCCGAGCCCTGACATCTTCATGTGTATCGTTTAAGGTGGAGGATATGCGGTACCTAGTGGAGGTGGTCTGGGCGTCACGTTCAGCTCTCCGCGCCAGCAGCGACCTCTACAACCTGGTGTTTGTCCGCTGGGAGCGTCAGCAGGACTGGAGCCCCTGGAACTGCATCCTGTTGTCTAAAGAAGAGACTTCAGCTCACCTGGAGGTGGAGGACGTCCACAAGGTTCGTCCATGTAAACATCTTAAGCTCACAGCACACATGTGGACCTCTTCTCCAGCTGGTGTTAAACTGCAGTCTGTAAAATGACAATAAGTTCTGATGTGGCGAACTTTTAACTCACATGACTGATTAGGTGTTTCCTCTCTAACATGAAAGAACATTTTTTAATTGGTTGATTTAAGTCACTTACTGAAGACTTCTCTCAATTTTGTGGCCAAAGGTTTCTGATTATCAACCTCTTTATTGATGTTTTTTCTCTTCTTCTTTTATTGTTTACTGATAGATTAGCCTGCAGCAATACATTACACTGCCATCTTCTGACCAAAGTAAGCTACTGCAGCCTTGTTTATTCGCCTTAAACCAGTTGTTGGAAACACCCCTAATTTGTATTTTCTTTCTTGAAACATTCCAAATTTAAACTTCAAACTGATGAAGAGAAACGGCTGCTGTTGCTTTACACTTTGGTGCTGCTGCTCACTGGATCTTTTTTTTTTCTCATTTTCTGACTATTCTTAGTAAACAGCAGAGATGGTTGTTGATCATTGTAGATCAGCGGTTTATGAAGCACTCACACCACACCTTTTGGGTCCATTTTACATGTAACTTGAGAAAGTTTGAGTCACTTCTGATTCCTTCATGGATGTGGTCTGGTTATTAGGGGCGTGTAGATGAGACAAGAGGGACCTTCATCAAACAAATATTAAAGGTTGTGGTTACTCTTTGAAAGGAAGAGCCAATATTTAACTTTCATGAGATGCTGTTTAACTTGCCATGCCTTTTGTCTTTTGCCTCGTCAAACAGAAAAACAGTAAAAAAAAACAGCTGGGAACTCCAGCTGATACACAAACTGTGTGTGTGTGTGTGTGTGTGTGTGTTCAGGCATATGAGGCAACGTTCGTCCGCAGGATCCAGCACAAACACACCCTGGCTCGCCGCTACTTCAGCCAGATCCCCGTCATGGCTGAGTACCTGGACTCTGAGCCGTCCGCTGCCCTGGGCAACCAGCTTGTCTCTAAGCCCATCACCATGGTGACAGGCAAGCACGCCATCGACACCCCACCGGCCTCCGCTCATTAAGAAAACACCCTGTGGTGCTCCTGTCACTGTTTCCCTCTTCTGTTCAATAACATTTCATGTGAAATCTAAAATAAAAGTTGTGATTAATTAATTTCAGGTGCTTTTAATTTGAAAGTAGGAAATAGTGCACAGCTTTTGTGATCAGGTGCTAGTTGGTTGCAGCAATAGAACAACTTTGGTGAAGCTGCAGTGTCTGCTCACTAAGGCCATGAAATCAGAGCTTCAGACTTTTTTTTCCTTTGAGTGCTTTTATGCAAAACTATTTCACGGCCTGGAGCTCTGAATTAACAAAGTAAAATAAGTCTCTATTGTTTTTTAAACCATGTGCTTTAAATAACCCAGTTTACTCTTGTTTTTTTTTTTTTTTAAACTGAGACTTTTTACAGTTTGTTTTACAGTGTTCCCTACTGACCTTTCAGCCTGACTACTCCAAGCAATTTATCATAGAAATAGAAAAACAAAAATTTGAATTTCTGTGTTGAACGGATAGAGTTCTCCTTTAAATGCAGCTTTGGGAAACTCATCTAAATATCATTATTTTGTGAAGGACTGAAGGGAAAACACACACCTGCTCTGGTGTGGAGCTGCCTCACAGTCAGAGGGAGACACACACACACACACACACACACACACACACACACACACACACACACACACACACACACACACACTACTCTACTCTTTGTCTCTATTATGCAGGACTTTAACATTCCAGTTAATTTAAATGTGCAAGAAACACTGTAAAAGTCTATATGATATTCTCTGGAGCCTGTGATTTGACCATCAGATGCACTATCCCAGGGTCAAAGGGTCAAAGGGTCAAAGGGCATGGATAGAGTCAGAAGTTCCTCCCAGGACTCCTTATTTAAAGTTTACCAGATCTCACTGTGCTGTTTTTTTTTTGTTTCCCTCCCAGTTTCTTCCTTTCTCTGAAGTGAAATACTTGGTAAGGCCCAATAAGAGATTTTAATAGCACTGACATGTCCAGGTGCTTTCACACCCACAGGACACCTGAGGTAGCGGTGAGGTAAGGCCATTATCATTTATTATTATTATAATTTGCACTGTTATCTGTGTTGACAGTATCCTGACACAACACTAATGTCCTCATAGCTTGCTTAGCAAATATTGCTTCTGTTTAAAATGTTTTCTTCTGTAACTACATCTGAAATATTATCCCATTTATCCTTAAAACATATATTCAAAATATATAAAACTATCTGAGTGGATCCATTCTACATATTTAGGACTTTGATTTTTCATACTACATAACTACATTTTGAACTTTTACCTCAGTAAGTTTTGCCTGCAGGACTTTTACTTGCAGTGGGCTAATTCCACAGTGTTGTAGTGAAACTTCTACTGAAGTAAATGATCTGAATACGTCCTCCACCACTGAATAGATTAAAGTGTGACATCCACTCATATAACCCCGTTAAAGTGCCATAAATTAAAGTCTGGGTCACGTTATTATCTCGCCTTTGTGTTGGTACAGAGATAACCGACTATTAGCGAGCAGGTTTAGTATCTTGCTCAAGAAAATTCCAGCAGATATGAACACATGAAGCTCGGACAGGTCGCAGCTCCAAGAACCCGACTGACTGAAGTGTTTTAGCCCAACAAGTGCAGGATTAAAGCAGGAAGCCACAGAGGAGAAGAGCAGAGAATGCTGAGGAGGCTGAGGAGAGGACTGTGGGTCTATCGCAGCGTCGCCCTGATCGCCCTCACACCGCTGCTGCTGCTTCCTCTTCCTCTGGTGATCGGGACGAAGGTGAGTTTCCTTTACACGCCGGCAAGCAGGCTAGTGCAAAGGGCAACAAGAGCTGCAATACACTAAACAACTGCTCTGAAGCTTAAAGGATAAAATAAGTATTCAGATCTCCACTACAAATTAAAGTCCTGCGTTCAAAACTTAGTTTAAAGAACAAAAGTGACAGCATCACAATTTACTTCAAGTATGGCTGCAGAATGGATCCACTAAGACTTTTTTATTAAATAAATATATTATTGGATTATTATTTTTGATTCATTTATGTAAGCATCATTTTAATGTTGTCCAGACTGAGATAATTTTAACTTTAACAGTTATGATCATGCATTATATACCGGTATGAGAATTAATTAAAAATAAATAAATAAATAAATAAAAGAAAATAGAATCTTGTTAAATCATGAACTAAAGCTGGCAGCTAAATGTTGTGTTGTTGTGTGCTACTTTTACTCAAGTATTTGAGTAAAAGTACTTAGTTACATTCCACCACTCAAACCATTTATTTTGGCAATGATCGATACAATGTTTTATTTAATGAAGTATGGATTTACTCACCATGTGTAACATAAAATGTGTCACTCATCATGACAAACCCACAGAAAAGCCTCACTCTCTCTGCAGCTGTGCTTTGCAGCTAGATTTATTTTTTTAACTGCACATTTACTTTGTAGTTTTAGCCTCAGTGTTTCCAGCAGCAGCAGACAGCTTTTTGTTCCAACAAAACGCCAATAGATCCACTGAACTGTTGGTGTGAACAAAGCACCGACTTTAGCTGGTGTCGGCTGTGTTGTGTTCGATCTGTTTTTTCTTTACTTTGTGTGTGTGTGTGTGTGTGTTAGGAGGCAGAATGTGCCTTTGTGTTGCTGCTGATGGCGACGTACTGGGTGAGCGAGGTGATTCCTCTGTCGATGACCGCCATGCTCCCCGCTGTCCTCTTCCCCATGTTTGGCATCATGAAGTCCTCAGACGTGAGTCTATATTTGGCACTGTAACTATTCCCAAAATGTCTTTTTTTTCATCATTTTATCTTCATAAAGTATTAAATTAAATTCCTTTTTGTGATTCCTTTTTTATTATTGAATATTTTTATTAGACTGTACGAGGTTCATCATCTTTAATACATGTTATTTTCTCAGTTTAAGTTCAGTTATTGGTCAACAAGTAAATGTCAATACAAATTCTCCTTAATAACTAACTGGGACTGAAACTGAAACTTTTCTTTTCTCACTTTTCTGCCTTTATATTTTTCTCTCAGTGCACCATATTTATTTCTTCTCCCTGTGTTGCTGCTCCAGGTTGCAAAGCAGTACTTTAGAGACTTCCACCTCCTGCTGGTTGGTGTCATCTGCCTGGCCACCTCCATTGAGAAGTGGGGCCTCCACCGCAGGATCGCCCTGAGGCTGGTCACCATGGTAGGAGTCAACCCTGCATGGTGAGCACTGTTTTCTCTCTGAAACACTTACCTGAGAGGATGAAACTTTTCTTCCTGCTGTTGTTGGATGAAATTTGGACCTGGAGTTCACTGGGGGTTTTCAGAGTAAAAGCAGAGATGCAGATTGTGTGTTTTTGCTGCTCTGAACAGTGTGCTGTCGTCCCCAGGTTGATGTTGGGGTTCATGTCCGGCTGTGCTTTCCTCTCCATGTGGGTGCACAACACCTCGGCAGTGACCATGGTCATGCCCATCGTTGAAGCTGTTCTCCAGCAGCTGCTGAAGGCCGAGGACAGACAGGGTGCTGGAGAAGACAACCCCGGTCTGCAGCTGGACGGTATTTAGATTACATTTTATTCTGTTTTTATACAAGGAAATAAAAACCTAAAAAGGTCTTAAAGAGTAACTGAGATTACTTGTACTGCAGCTATTGTTGGTGCTACACCAAAAATGAGAACTAATGCAACAAAATTTACAAAAATTGTGCAAAATGAGTACCTTTACTACCTAAATCAGATGTATTATCATGCCTCTTGGCTATATAAATACTTTTTTTTCTGTGTGATTGTGAAATTTTAACTGTTGAGTCTGTTTTTATTATTATTATTTTTTTATTCTGCTACTTCTACTACAAATAGTAATAGTTATTTTCTTGAAAACACATTATAATGTTCTTGCAAAGTTTGATTATCAAATTTAAATAAATTGTAGGGGACTGATACAACAAAATGATCCTATTTTGCAAGTCTTTCTTCATTCATAATTTCATTTCAGTAGAATTCACTTTTGGGATACATATTTTGAATTTATTGCATCATCAATGCATAATAATGACTGCAATTGAATTTAAGTGGTGATATTTTAAGCGCTACGACTGACTACTGCAAAAATGCAATGTTAAGTCGCCACAGACATTTATTTTTCTCAGGGTTTTGCCATAATAAAGAAGAGAAGTAACCAGTCTGGTATCTTTGCAGAAGCTGACAGAAACTCTCAAGAGAAGACAGAAACTCTGAGGTATGTGAAGGTTTGCTGTTGTGTTGCTTTTCGTTGCCATTTACATGAAGAATGTATGCAGTAGTCACCCATAGAGTCTCACATGAATATTATATCCTTCTGTGTCTCAGTGATCAGACGCATCCAGATGTTCCTGAAGAGACCTTCACCTGTGTTCAGATGCAGACAGTCCCAGAGCCTCAGGTACCTCTGCAGACACTGCTTTAGTTTCCTTCTGCTGACTTTACAACTAGACCTAACAGAAGAGCCATGGTTGGCCAAATTCAGAGGAGACATGTCCCAACAGAGCTGCAAACCCAATTTTGACCCTTACAGTGATGATAAAGAAGTTTAAATTATCCTGCCAACATTACTAATCAGTCTTAATGGGCATTTAGTAAGATAATCTTTTCAGAATGCAGCAAGGTGCAAGTTAGAAGCTGGACACGGAAGAAATAACAGATTTGGAACTTAAAGTTGAAACCTACAGAGGGAAACACAAAACAAGAGTTTAAGGGTCAGGGTGTAGACTTTCTTAAACTATGATGTAAACATTTCAGGTGACTGTATTTTTTTAATGCCTTTGACATTTCAAGAATTGAAAAACAGGACTTGCTTTACACTAAGTATCAATGAAAATGTAAAGACATTTCATCAGACAGGTATGAATCACTTTCAAGTGTTCCCTGGAAATACTTACATTGTGTTGTGCAATTTGCAGCACTTTTCTCTTTACGTGTTGTGTTGTGCTATTTGCAGTGCCCAGACCTCTCAGGGCCACCGTACCTTAACCTCTATATTAGATAGTAAACACATGCTTCTCTTTTGCAGGATGCTGTGCCTCAGCCTG
The DNA here is from genome assembly GCA_028566105.1 of Hypoplectrus providencianus. Classification (NCBI taxonomy): domain Eukaryota; kingdom Metazoa; phylum Chordata; class Actinopteri; order Perciformes; family Serranidae; genus Hypoplectrus; species Hypoplectrus providencianus. The sequence continues at coordinate 11,782 of JAOWBC010000136.1, forward strand.
CAGCTCCCAGCAGGAGTAAACGGGACCTGATGGTGTGTAAAGCCATGTGCATCAGCGTGGCGTACTCCTCCAACATCGGAGGCATCGCCACGCTGCCCGGCACCTCGCCTAACCTCATCTTCTCCGAGTACCTCAACCAGTGAGTGGTGCACCACACATACTGAGTGACAGGATATGATGATCAGACAGAAAAAACAAGTGTTTACTGGGTTAGATGTAGCTTCAGAGCAAACAGATTTTATGACCATAACATTACAACAAAGTACATTAAGATGTAATAATCTAAATATTTGAAGATTAAGTTCCTGTCAGATAAAAGTTCTGGGATTTATTTATACCTTTATAAAAAACTTTATACCTCTACTACTATATGCTGAGGAAAATATTGTTCTTTTCATCCACTACATTTAGCTGACATTCAGTTAATTTGCAGGTTGAGATTAAACACGAAAATGTGATGCGACAGGTGATCAGACAGAAGAAAAAAACTGTTCATTGGGTCATCACTAGCTGCAGAATAAACAGATTTTATGACCACAACATAACAGAAAAGTTACTTTAGATAGTTGGAATCTTGATATTCTCATTTAAATTCCTGTCAGAGAAAAGTTGTGGGAATTGCGGTTTTGGAGGGAAACAGAATGCTCGGCTGTGCAGGAAAGCCAATAAATCCACAAGACATAATGACTTGATGTTTCTTATCCGGTTCTGTGAGGGCAAAGAAAGAAATGGCAATAAATGTTTGCATGAGTTCAGACCAACCCTGCCTTCTGCGAGCACCTTTCACGGCTTTGATATTAAGTTTAATATGTGTCAGGGTTGTTTTTGTTTTTTTTTGCTAGATATAAAAACTTCAATTTAAATGTCCCCTGTGAAGAATGTTTGCTTAATTGAGTCTGCAGGGCAGCAGTGAATTAAAGAGCAAAACCCCAAAGGATACTATGTGCATTAGGAAAAAAAAAAGCAATTTAATTCTCCTCAAACATTCCCCTTTAAATTCAGGATTTACCCAAACTGCAACTGCATTAACTTTGGGAACTGGCTGCTGCTGTGTCTGCCCATCAGTGTGATCATGCTGCTGCTGACATGGATATGGCTGCACTGGCTCTTCATTGGCTCCGAGTGAGTGTTTCACACCATCTGCTCCTCTAATGGTCTCCTGTTTGTGTTTTCTGTCCAATTCATATGCATGTAACTAAGTATATTTACTCAAGTGTAGCATTTAAGTCCAAGTTTTAGGGACTCTACTTGAATATTTCCATTTATATAGCAACATATAAATCTAGTTCACTACACTGTGCTTGTATATCTGCATAATCTAATATTTGTAACATATAAAACAATCTGTGTGGGGCCATTTTGCATGAAGAGTACTTTAACTTTTGATGCTTAAGGTACATTTTGATGCTGATACTTTTATACTTTTACTTGTAGTGGAGTAATTTTACAGCGTGGTATCAGTACTTTACTGAAGGAATGGATCTGGCTACTTTTTCCACCACTTTTTTCTTTTACTTTTAGTTCACTACATTCAGCTGATATCTTTAGTTACTTTTCAGGTTGGAATTTTACATTAAAAAATTGATACATTAAAAGTGATTTTGTACCTTAAAAAATTAAAACACCATTATGCTACTAAACAATATATTAAGTAGTCAAAAAATATCCTTATCTTAATTAAAATACAGAACTGGTTACATAAATGCATATGTTCCAATAATAATAATAATAATAATAATAATACAATAAACTAAAATATTGGAATATATTTTATAATATATTCATATTCTGTTTGTTTGTTGTTGTTGTTTTTTTTTAAATCTGTTTGTCATTTCTTTGCATTTTGTCCGCACATTATCAGCTTATCAGCGTGCTGTATTTCCTCTTTAGGCCTAAAGTCCATTGATTTAATTTGATAGCTACATCACACTGCTGACCAAATTAAAACACAAACCAGAAAACTGATTCTGATAACTGAGCAGAATTTACTTTGAATATTAGTTCATGTTAAAAGAACAAATTGAAATTGCAAAATGTCAATAACATTTAAAGACAATGAATGTGTTAATCAGTCCATTCCGACTAAATCTGGTTGATATCATGATTACCTGCTTTCATTTCAGCACAACCTGAGGCTGAGGCGTGACTGAAATGCTAATGTTAGCATTAGCAATGCGATGGTGTCAGACAGGTTAACTGTGAGCGCCGCTGACCACCGCTGGCGCCCAGTAACGGCTTCATTAGCAGGTCGCTTCCTGCGTCCTCAGTGTGCTTTTAACCAATCAGTCAATCATTTAGTTCACTGTGTGCAATCATCTGTGGCCTGTCAATAATATAATGTTATAATCTGGCACACACACACACACACACACACATACATGCACACACACACACACACACACACACACACACACACACACACACACACACACACACACACA
>JAOWBC010000149.1:0-12165 GCA_028566105.1 Hypoplectrus providencianus
TGGATGGATGGATGGATGGATGGATGGATGGACGGACGGACGGACGGACGGACGGACGGACGGACGGACGGACGGACTCATGAAACATGCCTGGAAAAAAATTATGGTACCCCTAACTTATAAATGTTGTTGCACAACCTTTTGAGGCAATTACTGCAATCAATTCCTGTAAATGTCAGTGAGACTCCTGAACCTCTCAGCAGGTATTTTGGCCCACTCCTCATGAGCAAACTGCTCCAGTTATCTCAGGTTTGAAAGGTGCGTTTTCCAGACGGCATGTTTCAGCTCCTTCCAAAGATGCTCAATAGCATTTAGGTCAGGGCTCTGAGAAGTCCACTTCAGAATAGTCCAATGTTTTTCCTCTTAGCCCACTTTGGGTGGTTTTAGCTGTGTGTTTTGGGTCATTATCCTCTTGCAAAACCCATGACCTGCGACTGAGACCAAGCTTTCTGACACTAGGCAGCACATTTCTCTCTAAATTCCCTTGATAGTCTTGAGATTTCATTGTACCCTGCACAGATTCAAGAAACCCTGTGCAAGATGCAGCAAAGCAGCCCCAGAACATAACAGAGCCTCCTCCATCTTTCACAGTCGGGACAGTTTACTTTTCTTGATATGCTTCATTTTACCGTCTGTGAACATCGAGCTGATGTGCCTTGGCAAAAAGTTCCATTTTTGTCTCATATCGTAGAAGCTTTGTGGCCTGTCAATATGTAGTTTGGCAAATTCCAATCTGGCTTTTTGTATGATTTTTTTTCAACAATGATGTCCTCCTTGGTCGTCTCCCTTCTTTGGCTCAAACAACAATGGATGGTGCAATCTGACACTGATGTTCCTTGAGCTTGAAGTTCACCTTTAATCTCTTTAGAAGTTTTCTTCTTTTGTTACCATTCAGATTATCTATCTCTTTGATCTCCTCAGACAACTCTTTCCTTTGCTTCCTGTGGTCCATGTTGAGTGCAGTACACACTATGTCAACAAACAGCACAGTGACTACCTGTAGCCATATATATAGGCCCACTGACTGATTACAAGACTATAGACACCTGTGATGTCTTTTTTAGGGGTACCATCATTTTTGTCCAGACCTGTTTAATTAGTTTTTTTAAATTATTATTATTTTGAAATCAATGTCGGATTTTCATTTGTTCATTTTCATAGAATATTTATTTACTATTACTTTTGTCAGATTCAAGTTATTTCTGTGACCATTGTGGGTTTTTCTTTCATTAACCGAGGCGTACCAACAATTTTGTCCACATGTGTACCTGTTTTTCTACTGGGCTGATGTCCCACAGACTGAATACTATAGAAGTAAAAGTATGTTTACCATGTATCTGTTGCAGTCTGTCCTCCAGCAGTCTCTTCATGTCCTCTGCCTCCTTCACAATCCTCTTCAGACGTTCTTCAGCGTCACTCTGAGCCAACTGACTTGCGTTCTTCTGCTTTAACAGCTCAAATATATTCATTGCATCCTCCAGCTCCTGCGAAATCACAACAAAGATTAATTTGGATTGGCTGAGAGGCATCTGGAGTGACCACCACTCTGTGTCAGGAGTGTTACATGTTTTGTCCGTCAGTAGTCTTACCGGTCCTATGTCAGCAGTTTGGTTTAAAGCAGAGTCTGCGGTGTCCCTGGCATCACTGGCTGCATCTCTATTCTGTTCACTTTTCCTCTTCAGGGCTTCGATCTCATTCTGCAGATCTTCAGGTCGACGGCTCATCAGTTTTGTCTCAATGTCAACCAGTTTGTCAGCCATCTGAATAGGACAGAAAAAAACACATTTAAAAATAATCAGCGACAAGCAGAATAGAACTCAGGTGACAGATGTTTTGGAGATTTCTTTACCTCACGCAATGTGTCCTTGGCCATGTCTTGGTCTTGGCTGGCTGCCTCCAGGTCATCGTTGCCTTTGTCCTGAGCTTTCTCTGCTGCATAAATGTTTTTGCTGATCTCTGTCGTATTGATGTTCTTTGTCCGCTCCCTCAACAGAAACAACAACACAGCTTCAAAATAAGACTTCTTTGGTCAGATATCAGGTAAATGAGGTCACTCAGCCACTCACTCAGGTCACGAGGTCAAAACTAACAAACTAGACTTGATCCTGCAGGAAACTTAAATGTTTTCCACTGCCAGTTGTTGTTCTATGTGACGTGTGGATTATTAACTAAAGTGCTTGTTTTCACAGTTACAGATGTTAAGGTTTTTCAGAGCATTATCAATAACTTCTTGCTATGCAACACCAACTTGAGTTTCTGAGCTTCCTGCAGCAGGTCCTTGGCAGTCTTGGCATGGTCTTCCAGGTTATTAACGTCATCCCACACATTGGTGTTGTTAGACAGCAGGTTACTGATTTGATTGATCATTGATTGGATCTGATCAGGTGATCGTGGCAGCTTGATGGCTAGCACGGCATGGGCCATTTTCTCAATGTCCTCTGCAGGAACCATTTCATCTGTCAGTAGGGGAAACATAATTTGTCAGTTTTCTTCAAAGAATATAACTGTTATTAAATCTTCAAGATAAGTATCATTACATGATCCAGTGTGTTTACTTGTTAAAAGTCTTATTGCCTTTTTATCTATGAGAAATCACTTATTGTCCTTGGTTGGTGCAGTCAGCTGGTACATAAACATAAACTAACATATAAAATAGGTATAGAGGAGAACAGAGATAGACACATCACTCTGTCATGTTAAGCTAAGATAAGCTTCTGAAGCTTAAAGTTAAGATCTACCTCTGAACTTCTGTGTTTGTTTCTTGTTGCAGTAACCAAATTTATCATATTAAAACTTACCACTACCTCTATTAATAACAGTCCAATATTAAGTTGGCACCTGGAAACCAAAACATGGTCATTGACATTCACATTTCTGAACCAATCAGATGTCTAAACCAGAGTCCATCACATGGTGACTGGGTCCTTGTGGTATTGCCTGAATACTGACCCATCAAGTAGTCTTTGACTTGCTGGAGGAGCTCCTTGAGTTTATCTTTCTCTCTCTTGATGGAGTCGAAGTTGTTACTGATCTGGTTCTGGAGGTCTTCGGCCTGGTCTTTTGTGTCCTGAGCTGCCCGTTTGGCATCATTGATCTAAAATGCACAGTTATTATGTCACCTTAGTTTTCAGCATGTCTGTCCAGAGAAAATCACTATCTAATTGTTGTAAATGTATGATTCTGTTCATAGATACAACTAGCACATATATATATACATATAACTAACACAAAGTCCTTCCTGACTAAAAACCAATCAAACATAAGAGATGCCAACATCTGTTTTAGCGTCCAATCAGACATACGACTACTGCATGGGCAATTTTCACCATTCAATCCTGCTTCCCCTTCAAGTAGGTCCAGCAGGTTGTTTTCAGTTCATTTAATTGGCTAATATAAAAATGTGTGATGTTACAGCTCCCCCTTGTGACATCAATCTGAACATTTATCTGCCTTTTTACTTAAACAATAAAATAAATACTGCAATTTATTTGCTTCAACTAAATTAAAATTTAATAGCCAAAGGTTTCACTGGTCCTAGTAATCCCAGCAACCCCAGTGGTGCTAGTGATTTCAGTGCTCCCAGCAGTGTCAGGGTCCAGTTGTAAACATGCCTTGTTCCTCGACTCCTGTAGACTCGATGGGACTGTCCTGAGTTGTTCCTTGGCTTTCTCTGCTGTCTCTAAAGCTTTCTTACTGACAGGAACTACTCCTTCACAGTTTGGACCTCCACATTTCCTTTTTCCAAAATCCAGACGACAGAGAGCTCCGCCACATCCTGAACAATCCTCCAGACCTGGACCTCCACAGATCTGCATCACAACACAAAACAATGGTTACTTCTCCTCACCTGTGCAATCTGTCAGCACTGCAACATAAAATAGTTTCTCCTCAGCACTTTATAGGCTGTTTACACATAGCCAAGAGTGGAGGACACCCTAAAAAGAAAAATCACTAAAAATCACTTAGACACTGACATACTGCTGTGATTGCTTAATGTGTAAGTCATGTGACTCCTCTCACCTTTCGGTTGAGGTTGTTCATGCTAAGCTCTTTGACCTTCTTCTCCAGTGGGGCCAGGTCACCTCTGCTGCTGCACATGTTTAGTTTCTGTTTGACTTCCTGTCTGGTGTCCATGGAGTCCTCCAGAGCTTTATTGTAGTTTCTCACTCTTTTCTCATCGGACATAAATGCTTTATGAAGCTTTTGAATCTCTTCCATCAGCTCTACAGGGCCAGAAAATACAGCAAAAAAGGGGGTCCAGCTCAGAAAGCAGAACATTATGATTGTTTTTAAATCAGATGATGAGTTTACTCATGTGAAGTAATCATAAGATGTACAGTCGTCTCACTGGCTGTCATGTTATTTGATGTAATTGATAGCGGGACCTTTATCCTAGTTTATGCAGCTGTTAACAGTGAATATAAAATGATGGACTTAGTAGGTTGCAAGTAATTGGACACCCTACCTGGTTTATACTTTGTTCAGATTACAAGGTTATTATAATCGTCTAGCAAGGGAAACCCCCTCAGTAGACTTATTACTCAGAATATATCTTTTTTTTTTTTTTTTTTTTTTAATTATGTATCACATAAATCCAATTGTCCCACTCACTGGTGGGGAACTTTCCCATGAGAAGTTTTTTGAAACAAAACATCTCTAGATAGCTGTTGAATGCATCATCAGGCCACAAACATCCCGTAATAATTACTCAAGACATCATTTTCAAATGACTCTCTTATTAGTAGGCTCCACTAAAGTACGAGAATACCCTAAGGCGCACACAAATTACAGGCATACACTAAAAACATAGCTGCAGGTAACAATTTAAAGGTGGTGAACCCTCAGATGAGGTTTAGTGGTGGCGTTCAGGTTGTCTACTGAAAGCCACGTCTTCATTGGGACTTTCCTCACACTTTCATACAGCTACACTACTGAAGCCTGTCAGGTTCATCTATCTTAAAACAGTTTTCATCATTATGACAAAAAAAATGACTGTACCCTCTGGGTATTCATCTTCATCATCAGAAGGCTCGATGCCTTTCTGCTTCAGGTTGTTTAGCAGCTTCTTGAACTCTAAAAGAATGTTGTCAATTTCTGTGTTGAGTAGAGGAGACAAGTCGATCACAATCATGTTTGGGTCGATGGCGTCTTTCAGCTTCCTGTGAACATAATAATGTTCATGATAAGTGAGATTTTTTTCTGGGTTTTTTTGGAGTGAGAGATATATTAAAAGGTATAATGGCATCAGAAACTTCCCTTTATTGATCTGCTTGTCTGTTTTAAAATGGACATTTTTGTCTTTTAGTCTTCTTTAGTATTTGATAAAAACTTACAGATTTCCTCATATGATCTCTAAAACTTTAAGTTTAAATTTTTGATTGTGATTTAATAGTTTAACTATAGCTTTAAAAACCAGTGACAGCCTATGATATAAATCTGTGATGTGAAGTTATGCTGCTGGCTGTGTGAACATGGCAAATACAGAAACTTCAGCAAGATTCGACTGATGTGGGAACACTGAAAGATTGTGAACCAGCAGAGAACACATGATCAGTGCCCATTTTTATATTCTGGAATAATTTCATTATTCACAATTTCACAATGAGATTAAACCTGGGCCTGTGGATGGGAAAAAACAAACATACCCAATCATAGCACACAGCTTCTCCATCTTCTCCACCTTAGGCAGGGACAGACTAGTCAGGTTTGAAAGACCCCCCAGCTTAGAATGCATCTCAAGTGTTCCTTTCCAATGGCCACCGTCTCTGAGCCGAAGTTCACCTCCAGGGCGAGGGATGAAGGTTTTCATCCTCTGAGCGGCCCGCTTGACATCAGTGACATTTTCGGCCCAGAGAGCCGTGCACAGGTGGCACTTCTCGCAGGCTGGGAATGCCGAGTCATAGCCAGGTGCACACTCGTCACAGAAGATACCAGTGACACCAACCCGACAGATACACTCGCCGGTTTCAGGGTCACATGATGGACGTTCGGTTCCCTCCATGTTACAGTCACATGCTGAGAAAGAGACACATGACGTGTCAAACAAAAAAAACAAGAGGCTTTCTGAGATGGCATGTTTGTGTTCTCACTTACAGATACACTGAAGGTCTGGATTCCCAAAATGATTTTCTCCACATTCATCACATTGTCTTCCTCCAAACTCAGGACGGCATGGACACTGTCCTGTTATCTAAAGAAATCACGCTTCGTTCAATAACTATAAATAATTTAATAGTCATGGGTTAACTATTAAACAGCTGTCATTCTGTGGTTCTGCTTCATGAGAAGGAGCTCTCACCTTGTTGCAGATGTTGGAGAAGGAGTTCACAGGATCACAGCTGCAGGGCTGACATCCCGATGCTCCGTCCAGGTTCCAGTAGCCGTCCTCACACTCATCACAGAGGACGCCCACTACCCCAGTGCGGCAGGGACACTGTCCCGTCTTCGAATTGCAGAAACAGGGACTCATCAGGGGACAATGTGTCACCTCTGTCCCCCGCCGGTCACAGGAGCACTCTGGAAAATACCCAATTGAAATACTGAGCCAAAGGACACAGGGGACACTGTTACTGGGGAGACTTTCACAGTGGACATGAGTGAACAAGCCTGTTGAGATGAAGAAGTACTCATTATGCAGATGATGTGGTTTAGGACAGACCCAGAACCAGATCTAGAAATACACTGAGGGACAGACCAAGGGACAGACCAAGAGACAAGTCAAGACTGGTTTTACCTTTGCAGCCCTGCTCCATTGCGTTGCCATAGTACCCTGGTTTGCAGTCTTGGCAGCGTGGTCCCATCGTGTTGTGAAGGCAGCGAAGACATTCTCCTGTCAGTCTGTTGCATGCATCTTGGTCATTGTGGTCGATGTTGTTGTTGCAGGGACACACCTGACAACTTGAGCCTGGTGAAGCCAGGTCGCCAAAGAAACCAGGACTGCATCTGTCGCAGCGTGGACCTGAGACAGTAAGTGAGTTTGGGGACTTTTTGAATGTAAACACTTCAGTTTACCTCTGACAACTGAAACAGTATCGATGAGATTATCCTTTAAATTAAAACTGATTTCTGTTCTAATAGTTGAAAGAACTGATTTTTATATTTGTGGATTATACCTAAAACAATCTTTTTTCTAATAAATCAAAAGAAAAACTCTGTCTGTCCCTCAACACTGTAAACATCTTCATCTGGACATGGATTTAGATTCCACCTTGCTTCTATGACTGGATCACAGAGGTTATGCCACTTCTGATCATTGTATTCTCCTTTAATTACACAGAATTAACCTTTTATTGTACGAAATATGGAGTACCTCAGGGCTCTCTTTTTGGCGCTCTGTTCTTCTCTTTATGTATTTCAGGCCAAATAACTCAAGTAATGGATTTCCAAAGTTAGAGACCAGTTTGATCAAACAAAAGCAACCCTCCAAAACTGTGCCATTTCACAAAGTTAGACAGTTGTTTACTTTGCTGCTACATTTGACCCTTTCTTAATAAATATAATATCAAGATTTCCTTCTTTTACCTCCATAGCATAAGTTCAGGTTTTTAAAAGATGGCTCAGGTTTGATTATTGTAATGTAGAAGTCTTCAAATGGTTCAGGATGCTGCAGCTAGATTCTTAACAAGATCTAGAGCACATATTAGACCAGTTATAGCTTCTTTTTTAGCCTTTGATCCAGTCTAGAAGTTAATTTGAGAGCTCTGGTCTGTGTACCTGTGTGCCCCTCCCTGCAGTTACAGGTCAGACTGAGAGATTGTGGGTCGTGTTGGCAGGATAAAGCGAAGAAGCGTCCGCTGCTCTGAATGTCTGGACACAGGCAGGGCTGACATGGTTGTCTGGAGACAGGGTTACCATAGTAACCCTCCACACACCTGCATGAGGAACATAGTAGCGTCACTGGAGAGAGTTTGGTTGATTGTCAGAGTTAAATATCCAGAAATATCCATCAGAAGAATGTCTAAACTAGACTATAATAGATAAACCAGGTTAATTTTTAAACATTTTTATAATTGGGTCACCAGAAGATCTCTCTTCAAACAGTTTGGCCCATGTTATATATTCATAGATATATTAAAGATATATTAAAACCTGTCACAGTTTGGTCCGGTGGCATGCTCCCTACAGTTCCGACATTCTCCAGTTTCTTCATCACAGACATCCGACAGTCCATTACATTCACATGGTCGACAGAAAGGGAAACCCCAGAATCCCGTCTGACAGCGATCACAACGTTGTCCTGTTACTTCTGAACGACACGCACACTGACCTCTGACCTGATCACAGAGCTCTGACACTGAGCCACGTGGGTCACAATCACATGCTGCAAACCAAACATAGAGAAACAGAGACTGATTTTCAAAAATTTATCATAAAATATATAGTCAAAAAGCAAATTTCAAAATCTGTTTGCCTACGTTTGCAGCCATCATTTCCAAAGCCGTACGTAAGTGGTGCACAGGTATCACAGCAGCGTCCAATGACGTTGGGTTTGCATTCACAAAACCCTCCTAGCTTACTGCAGAATGGTCCAAGGGAACCGTCAACGTTACACCTGCAAACTGACAACAGGCAAAACATGCAGACGAACTTAGAAAACAAATTGGTGAGAACAAAAAAAAGACCCACAAAACGGGAATAACAATTGTTGGAAATACCTCAGCTGAGACACCTCAAAATACTTACGAACAGCTCCATTGTGGATTCGTGCCGACATGCTCTTGATGAGTCCCTCACAGGCTTCTGGGAGTGACTCCTGTGGACTGAGCTCAGCGGCCAATCCAACGCAGCGAAAGCGGCGGAAAGAGTCAAGGTCGCTCTGGGAGCAGAAATCTTGAAAAGACTCGATGCTTGGAATCAGACCCATCTAAACAAATAAATATGCATAAAAAATGGTTGTTGTTAGAAGGTAATCCACACCTTACACGCCAGGCAATTCACACCTTTTTAAGGGTTATGGTTATGGTGAGGTTTTGGTATTGCTCAAGTCTGACTGGAAGACCAGACTGTCAATCACTAACATAAAGATTTACTCACTGAGTCAATCAGGATGTGTGAGCTGGTCGAGTCGCCAGAGCTGCGCTGTTCATTAAAGATGATATCGACAAAGTACTGACCACCTGCATTAAGACATACCGGGGTGTCCAGAATACCCGCCCTGAGGACAAACAAACAAACACCAGTAGATGTCATAATGTCTTTAGAGCCACATGATGTCTGGTTTAGACAGTGACCTCTGGTGTCCATGATGTAAGTAAGAATAACTGTTGTTGAAGGAAAGGTACATGTTGTTCTGCCTCTTGAAAAGTGTCTCATCTAGCCTTTACCAAGCAGTGTATAAGAAGACACGGGGTCACATGATGTCGTACTTTTTGGGGAACAGCACCTATTCAATCTACAGGGAGCTGCGATGCTGGAGGGTTGCGGCAGTTGCATGCCAGAAAATGAAACAATAGTTTCTGCTCAGGTGCTCAGCTTCAAAAAGCAAAGGTATTTTAAAATTGGGCGCCACCTATTGAGCCTGTTGGGTCAGTTTTAGGTCAGTTTGCCCCAGTGTTGTATCCACAAATTATGCTGTCATATGACCCTGTGTTTTCTCCTCCTTTCCACTGCTTGCATATTTCCAGGAAGTATCATGGTTTTATTTCCAGTCTCACCTGGAGTTTCCTGGAAGAATCAGCGTTTTACTCCCTGTTGGGTCACTCCTACAGCCACCATCACCCAGCGATACTGCCGATATGCTAACTGATGCCAGCCAATCAGAAGGAGACTGCAGAGGGAGATTATTTAAGGATATAATACAGGAAGAAAAGTTAACAATTGCACAAACAATTTGGATATACACTCAGACATAGTTGAGCAGTGTCATCAGGGACTGGTGAAAATGAGCAGAAACCGATTTTCCAGTGGTCGCAAATGAGAAACAGGACATGTTTCTAGAATAAAATCTCCTCAGCGTTTTAAGGGGGGAAAAAAAGGTAATATTAGAATAGAAAACTGATAAGAACATCTTTCTCTGAGCATTTTGACTGCTGCATCCTAACATGTGGCCATTTAGAGCCATCTTAAGTTGAAAGTCCAAATCTTAATAATATACCAGACTACCTGCAATTTGGCCACATCCTCATTAATGAAGGAGCCAGAGCAATATATTGTTATATCATCAGCACAAAAGGGCGAGGTAGTTCCTGTCCTATTCACACATTGTCAACCCTTGTTTCCAAATAAAATGGCCCAAAGTATCAAAGGGTTAGGATTCAGCTGTATGGCTCTGCTTCCCATCCAATACCCTTTATTACTGCGGTACTAGAGCTGTTTCATCAAATTGTATTTCTACATAAAATTTCTAACCGTTCACCTCCAACTATTCACCTAAGATTTTCTTTTAGCAGAAAAAGAGATTAAATAATCTTTTCATCTCAGAATTTATAGTTTAAAAAGAATTACCAGAGTTTCTATATCTGAAGATTAACTCTATGGTCTGACCAGAACCAGAACTCTGAAAGTGACTGTTCACCTCTGGCTCGTAACGAATCACCAGCTGGTAATCGATTGATGATGGAAGGTTGTCCACAGTGAACCTAAGCCCTGCCCCCTCCAATACTCTGACCAATCCTAGGCCGGTCCAGGTGGTTGGATGCCCAGCTGTCCTTTGACGGGGTATTATCTGCAGGGCATGACCCGGGTCCAGAGGGAGGTTGTTCTGCCACCGGACAGAAACAAAATTCAGTCAAACTCAGCACTAAGGACGATGAACTGACTGGCTAAAAATCTGAACAATGTGTAAATAAAACAACACACCTGTCTACGTCTCCTCCGGTGGGCAAATCGCCGAGTCCTCCGAACCAGAACAACCCGTCCATTAGAGAACTTAAAGTCATAACCTTGTTCTCTGTAATACTTCTCACACTCAGGTAAAACCACTGGGTTCAGCTGAAAATAGGCACAGACAGTTACTGATAGATAGATAAGCATTATTATTGTGTAACAGTGTGCTAACAATACTTATTCGTCAGGGTTATTCTGTTACAGACAGATAAACACAGTTTAGCAGAATACACACTGAGGGGCAGATTCACAAAACAAGGATTGCAGCCGCTGATAGGGCCATTAATTGTGTATCAATTGTGACCAATATCTGCCCTGTCATGAGGTCAGATTCACTAAAGATACTGCACTCATATATCACAGTGTAATGACACCCATAATGTTTTGCAGCTGAATTTGCCATGTATTTTTTTTTTTAATTACACATACTGGGTCCTGCCAGTAAAAAAAAGTTTGAATTGACCCTATCTTTGTCCTTCTGAAAGTGCTTGATTTCCATCCATCTCTGAAGACTGAGACTTCCATTTGTGTTTGTGAAGTGGATATTTTTTTGGCAGATGCTAATTTGTATGGGAAAAAGGGGTGCTTTTCCCTCCAAATGCATGTATTTAGCTAATATAAATGCATGCAAATAGAACCAGAGCACTGAAGCACAATTTGCTAAACAGCCATGATTATCATTACATACCAGAGAAGAAGAAGGAGGGGGAAGAGGGGTAGGAGAAGGAGGGGTAGGGGAAGGAGAAGAAAAGCCTCCTCCATGCAGTGGAGCGGCGAGCTCAGCCTCATACAGGAAGTAGTCCAGTGGTGGCAGGAAGTACCCAGGGGCAGGCTCGGAGCAGTGCCGACCCAACATGTTGGGTAAACAGGGACACTGTCCATCCTCCGGAGAACAGCTGAGGAGACAGGAAGTCTCATTCACAGATTCGTTGGTTTCGAAGATAAAATGGTTTCCCCAACTTGACTTTCAACTGAGTTTCTGTTGCTGTGGTAAATAATGCTGTTCAGACTGAAATCCAACCCTTCCCTCTTAAACCAAATTGACATTGTTGGTTTATTTGTCTTTGTTTCTTAGATTCTGTAGCATCTCACTCAACTGGACTTTATACAAATAAAGTTTATAAAGTTAACTTCTACTCTGTTGATCTCCACAATATCTCTCACGTTTCTTCTTGTTTAGGAGTTTATCATCACGTAATATTATACAGATTTATAATATTACGTGATGATAAACTTAACTTCTTAACTGACATGACATTAATTAATTCATTTTCCGAACCGCTTCATCCAGGTAATCCCGGGTCACGGGGAGGCTGTGCCTATCTCAGCTGGCTCTGGGCC
>JAOWBC010000173.1:0-12564 GCA_028566105.1 Hypoplectrus providencianus
ACACACACACACACACACACACACACACGCAAACACACACACACGCAAACAAACACACACACACACACACACACAAACACACACACACAGTTTCAGTATTGTAACCGTAACTGAGATGACTAAAACCAGCAACCATTAGTAAAACAGGTTCAAACACACACCTGAGTGTTAGTGCAGGTGTCTCCTGCTCCTCATTTCAGAAATGAGGACATCTGACATCTGACATCTGTCATCTTGCATCCATTTGTGGAAAGTTTGGCATTTTTGCAGTCAACAGTTTCATTCTTATTGTAGCCAGAAGTGACCATCTTTGGATGAGAGAGTGGAGCTGTGGAGGAGTCTGGTGGACTCACTTTCAACATTTTTTTTTTTATTTGGCTTGCTTTGCTTTATCAAGCATTGTAAACAATGTCCCGCTGTTGATGCTGTCCATCTGTTGGACAAAATATGTGAGGGAAAGAGCTGACACTTTCTTTTTAGCCACCAATCTGTCACTAAAAAATTGAAAACTGTTGTTATGTGTCCAGCCACAAGCAACTGCATTATGTGATGGCTGATAATACTTGGATAAGGGCCTTTATCTGCATGGTGTCGATTCTTAAATTTTCACTCAAATTAAACCCAGAATGCTCCGTGTTTTGGTTCACTTCCGTCATTTGATTGGGACTGTATTCTCATCTGCAACTCTGGTGCACTTGGAAGTGAACTGAGACCACCATTTTTTTAGACGACCAGAGATCGTTTGAACATTTACACTTGCAAAAACCAAACATACTGTCTGACAAAACACACCCGTGTTTGTTTCAAGTGTACCAGTCAGCTCAAGTGTAAAATGTCCTAAGTTATCTGCTAACATCTCATAAAAACCATCTTATGTTGTATACCCTTGGTTTGAAAGGTATCCGGTGTAACGGATATTGCCCAAGCCTTCAGTGCACCATAGCAACCACGCCCTAACAACAACTTAGATCCCCTGCAGACAACAGGCAGGCATAAGACTGTTTCTGGTTTGTTGGATCCAAGTGTGCTCCAGATCCTGTTCTGTCAAAAGTCAATAAAGACTCAAAAAAAAATAAAAATAAAAAATAATCATAATACAGTTTTCTCACCCACATGTGTAACATCTTCCGTAAAATCAAAGACAAGACATGCAGGACAAAGTCATGCAAGGGCAGATTAAAAGAAAGCCATCAGGAAATGTGGTTGAACTGTGGAGAAACACCAGCACGTCAATAGACAATGGATTTCCTTAATTTTCTCTGGTCTCAACTGCTTACAATCATTACACAAAGTTATTACTGAATTACATATTGATGTTTTAAACTGCACCAATTTGCGGTCACAAGTTTCCAATAAACAGCAGCTTCTGGTTTCTGCAGTGAAGTAAGAAAACAGCCCCTTAAGTGCAGGATCCGGCTTCCACCTCATCATCTCTGCTGTAAGTTTCAAAATGAAAAAAGCAAAGAGGCCTTCAGAGGTGGAGGACTCATGTAATATGCATAGCCACTAGTTCTTTGAGTGTGTTTGTGTGTGAATGTGAGTATGCATGTGTGTGTTTGCCAGGGCTTTCATGGCAGGATGACGGAGGAGCAGGAAGAGAAGAGGGACAGGAGAGGAATAAGAAACAGCAGGACATTCTTTTGGACCCGCAGACTGAGCCGGTGCTCCAGAACAAATATGAAAAAGTCAGGAAAAAATAAAGTGGCATCTCTTTTTCAACCTGCCTTCACTCATCTGCCTTCTCGCCTCTGTCAACATGTTGTTTGTTTCTTGCTGCAGAGTCACAACTCAGGAGGGCGTAACCATGCAGGTTCCACTTGTGTGTCCAGAAGCAGAAATAATCAAAGCATATATTGAAGATAAGGAAGGGCTATTAATATTGTAAGCATATCTGGGGAAGCATTTCTTAAACATACAGGTTTTCTTTACATTCCCTTTTGATGATGAGGAAAGTATCAAACACAGGCGCCCTTTCAAAAGGCAGCATTAAAAATAGATTTGAAAAACTGTTGATCTCAGATAGCTGCCTCAACACAAAGTCTATAACAGAGCTCTCTAGCAAATGAAAGGCACACAGATGAATTGAACAGGATGAAAGTTCAGTCTTAATTACAGTCCAACTCTAATTGACTGGTGGACCAATTACTGTGTTTTTTGGGGGTGATGTATCAATGTGCGAGCACAGCTGAGTGCAGCCGTGCTCATAATTAGACTAGACATCAGATTTGACCAATGACAGAGTTTAGTATATGCAAATACACAAACACACGCAGGCTTTGATTCATAAATACACATTAAGGCCTCCATTTGCAATGATGAGAAATGTGCAGCAGCGAAACCTATTAATGAATGAATCAAACATGTTGCATGTTTGTAAAAGCTTTGTCAAGTTTGCAGATGAAGTGGCCGTGCAGTGTTTCTCCACTAAATATTAATGATTTTTCTGTAAATCTGCTCCTGCCCTGTTTAATTAATGAGATTGTCAAGCTACAGCACAAACCCAAAGAAAATGTTCAGATTGCTGCGTGTGGGTGCAGATGGTGCGATGTGACCAATCACATTACTGTCAACATCAAGAGCGAAATGCCGCTCTGATTATACAAAAAGTGACACGTACACACACACACACACACACACACAAACACTTTGACTGACAACATGCACATCTATGATTAATGTCTATTGTCGTCGCGCTGTGAGTCACAGGTGAAAAGGTTATGATGTCAGCATCACACAGCATCTAAATTGGGTCACAGAGACAAAGACAGACACACAAAACAGAGCAGGCGCTTGTTGTGTGCCGGAGCTAAATCGACTTTTCTGTCTCTCATTCCTTTGGTAGATCGGTGAGATTTGTTGGTGAACAAGTTCTCCCTGCAAAGATCACTTTTGAGGCGTGCGAAAAGCCTCGAGCAGGCCGACCCATGATGAAACAGAATGAAATATCAGCGATCGACAGAAAAACAAGCAAAAGGAGGTTTGGGATTCTGATTGTGATAAAGACATTCTTATAGGGAATACTTTCTGTGAGGGGAGAGAAGTTAAGGCAGAGGGATGAAAGAATAAATTGGATGGAAGATGGAGGAGTGACAGGTTAGATAAAGGAGCATGGATTTACTACATACTCAGACACACAGCATATTAAATGAAGCAGCCTGCAGGGCGGAGCAGAAAGCTTCTGACCAGAAATGAAAGACTCCAAAACATCAGCTGGCAAAGAATCATGAGCAAGGCGCTCGACCCGAAGTTGCTCCCATCACACAGGAATGTGGAAAACTGGACAGGAGCGGCTACATTTTGTGCCTAAAGGCAGCTAGAAGGAGTTCAAAGATGGCACAGATAATCAAACAATGTTTCAGTGATGTTTGCTCTCTAAGAAAAGTTCGTCTGACTCAGTTTGAGACTTTATGAACACTTCAGAATACTAATGGTCACATGAATGATGGGCCAATCATCTCGCCTCACGCATGATGAAAGAAAAACTCACTAAGTGTAGTCTAATTGTTGGAAAGACACTTTCTGTTAATAGAGTCTGCCGCTCTAATCCAGCTCGATATGGAAAATGTATTCATCTGTATCTGAGAGGTGATTGACAGCTGGCTCAGGTACCATATGGGCTCCGGCAGCAACAGCAGCACAGAAATAACACAGCAGGTGCTTTGATCAAAGCAACTTCCTATTTTCATCACCATGCTTCAGAGGACATCTGCATAGCAGCTTTGCCCAGGGGAACGCTGACACAGCAGGCCGGGCTTCCTCAGCATCAGCACAATGAAACTGGAAGTGTGTGTGTTTGTGTGCGAGGGAACACACAGGAATTACACAGTGCCTTTCCGTTCCTGAGCAGCCGGGGTCGGGGTAAATACTCTCTCTGATGGAGATGCAGATAAGAAAGCACACATTCACCGGGTTACAGGGGGAAGCTTCAAAGGGAAATATTCACCGGGTGCAGTCGGGGTTGGATGGAGTTTAGCTGTAAATCAGAAACCTTTTGCAGGCAAAAGTTGCTACACTGAAAGAATGATAATATTCCTTCACACAGTCGCTTTCATTCTTTCTGCTGAGAGTGCAACATTTGATCACTCAGAGCCAGGAGCAGCCAAAGTGTCACAGCTTTGATTTAAATACAGTTCTGTGGATGAAACAAAAGTTCTGTGACATCGGCACACATCTGAAGATTCATCTAGTTGTAGCTGACAATGTTGTACAAAAGGTTGGTATCCAATGAGCCCATAAGCCTGCCTTTCCACACATTCAGAGTAGATAAATTAAATAATAAAAAAATCCTATTCCTTTTTGTCATACAGTAAGAGTAAAAGTTTGGAAACACTTTCTTATTCAATAGTTTTTCTTCATTTGTATTATTTTTAATGTTGTATATTAATATTGAAGACATCAAAACTTTTAAAGAACACATATGGAATCATGTAGAAAAAAAGTGGAAAAAACAGTTGTTGTTTTGATGGCAGCTTCACACACTGGTGTTCTTCTCTATCAGCTTCCTGAGCTCATCACCTGGAATGGCTTTCATTACCAGGTGCGCCTTGTTAAGAGCTAATTAGTGGAATTTATTGCCTTCTTCATGTGTTTGAGGCCATCAAAACAAAACGAAAGAAAGAAAATGAAGAAAGAACAATGTCCAAAGGTGTGTCCAAACTTTTAACTGGTACTGTATAATCAACAAAAACCTTCTGGAAGTTACTTTCACTGCTGTTACCATTTTTTTTTCAACTGATACGTCTTCCTACTTCTGTCCTTTTATCATATATTGTGAACCTTTTTAAGCTCTGTACTCATCTTATATAATGAAGTGTTCAAGTTATGCATAATTTAGGGGTGTGGTCACTTTGAGTAATAGGTGAGTGCAGTGACAGGGGGTGTTTTGTAGCGGTCAGGGTCATTCGGCTTTCCTCCGCTCCACACGAGCACCATTGCCTGGCTCATTTTTGGATTATTTTAAAATAATCCAAAAATGAGCAAAAGGTAATAATAGCAAAAGGTGGGCACAGCCAGCTCAACAATGGCTCTCCAGAAACCTGTGGGTGACTGTTTATGATCGCAACTCATGTAAAATACAGCAGTCATATTAATCAAGAGTAAATAACCTACACTGGTGCATTCATCCATTTGTAAAAGCTTAGGGTTAGCTTAATTCAAATGTCTAATAACATACAGGGTTTTGAACATTAATAAAGCACATGTGTATTAATCAAATAAAGTTAGCAATGACTTCAGGACTTCACCTCTGTACAAGGTGAACTTCAAGTTTCTTCACTTATTTGATTGTGTTTTCAGCTTGGAAACTATTGATTGTTTACTCCAAGTGTTATGTCTTGAGGTAAAAAGACTTCAATAGGATCTTGGTATTTTGGGAACAACCCTAACCCTATCCCACCCAAGTACAATTTGGGGCTTACAATTACAATATCTGTTTGTTTGTTTTTTAAACCAAACCAAACATTAGTTGAAAATTCAATAATCACGGTTGAGACAGAGTTCCTCTGTGGTTCTGCGTTTTTGCTGAAAGCCATTTCTATCCTATAATCTCTCCATGTTAGAATGAAAAACCACAAGCAACACAAACATCTCCGACTGTACAGGTAGGAAAAAACACTGTGGTTCATATTTCTTTCAAGAGCAGAAAAGCACAGCTTCAGGCGTATCCCTTTCAAGCACTCAACCCAAGCAACTCCCAAAGAGCCATTTTCACATGAAAACACCTTTTTTTTTTTTTTTAAACTGGAAATCTACTCACCTGCAGCCAAATCAACAAAAGGAGAAAACAACAGGCAATCAGTGCAGCATATAAAATCTCAGCCCATTTTTATGTAAGCACATCATGTAAATTATCTCCATATGTTAATATGGCTATAACCCTGCAGGAAAACAGCTGAGATTAAGCTTGTATGTGCGGCGAATGCTTGTACACTCAGCCGAGTGTGACATGTCTTCAGCCCCGAAGAGATAACTGCACAGGGAGAATGTGCCTGAGCGTTGTACCACGACGAAACCCCAACGTGGTGTTCAGCTGCTCCTGTCAGCGGATGAAAATGAATAAATTGAAATAACCGGGGAGATCAGCAAGAATGAATGAAGGGTAAAGTCACTGTACTCAAAACTTGGCTGCAAGAACATTAGTGATGTAGAAATTGAGATAGAAGGTTTGTTAGCCATGAACGGAATTAAATCAACAATGTGTGTATCTATTTCTTTGTCCTGTAAAGAGTGAATGTGAATGTCTGTCTGTTCATCCTTTCCACACACACACACACACGCCACACACTGCCTTCTCAAAGAGCCGTCCAATCCAATGGATCCTGACCACTAAGATGAACAGAGTGATGAAATATGCATGACAGGAGAAAAAGCTCCCCGCCTTAGCACAAAGAAATGTTCCGCCTCCCCCTCTCTGAGCATAAAACATTGATGACGGCAGTGCTCGGCGGCGCAGCCGGTGAACCACTGGATGGAGCGCCGAGCTGAACCAGTGGAGGGTTAGCAAGTTCACATCTAATTCTGGACCTCACCCGCGGGACCACAGGGCTGTGAAAGGAAAGACTCGGACAGTTTTACCTCGAAAAAGGTTTCTCCGAGTTCAAACCGGCCCTCGGCCATGTGTGTGGTTGTGTGCGCAGGAAGACGTGGCAGAGTTGTTGTACTTCTAAGAGAATGTTCAGACATTCCTGGTTGTGCCTTGCATGTTCTTAGCTGTGTAACAGTCAATACAACAGGTGCTTTAAGTGAAAGCCATTAGTGGCTGCTGTGGAGGTGGGCTGTACAAATGACCACACCTTAGATAAAAAAGATTCATCTTGAAGTCTGGTTAAAAGTGCATATGACTTAATATTCATCAGTTTGAAAGCAATCCATGTTGATAGTACAGGGTCTACAGATATCAAGCATGTCTAAATACCGTATTTTCTGCACTATAGGGCGCACTGGATTATAAGGCGCAGTGTCAATGAATGGTCTATTTTCGATCTTTTTTCATATATAAGGCGCACCGGCCTATAAGGTGCATGAAGCGAAACAAAACAGTCGGATAAATCAGTCATCATCCATATGAATTCACTAGCGGGGGCTGTTTCACTCCAGAACAATATATAAGGCGCTCCAGATTATAAAGCGCACCTTCGTTTTTTGAGAAAATTTAAGGTATTTAAGTGGGCCTTATAGTCCGGAAAATACGGTAAAAAAGATTCCTTTATGCCAGCAGATAGTTGCTGTGTTTCAGAAGATGGCAGTGTTATGTAACACTAATCCATCAGTAAACAATAGAAGAAGTAAATGTCATGCAAGAGAGAAAAAAACATCACAAAGATATTGCTTATTAGACAAATTTGGTTGTCCATGAGAGAAAATGTAGAGAAGTCTCCATGAATTGGATTAAATTGGGAAAATCTTAATTGTTTTTTGCCAGCTCGTCTTGACCAGGTTAGGGTTAGGGTGAGGGTGAGGGTTAGGGTTAGGGTGAGGATTAGGGTTTCCATCAAATTTTTCTCATGCGAATCTCAAAAATGCGCATAGAAACATGACTTGTGGCCTTAAAAGTAATCAAATCCTGTTCTCTTCTTTCTACACAACTTGCTGTCTTGTAATCTTGAAGTCATTGTGGTTTCCACATGACATGACTGACCAGCAGCAGATGGTCACACTGTACAAAATCATCCATGTGGAGGAACGTGCCAGTGAGTGTATCTGGTCTCCAAAATTACCTCTTGTCATGAAAACTCATGCAAGAGGTTTTACAAAAATGGAATTCTGCCAGAAAATGAGCGCTACAAGCTGTTTGTGCTCTGGTTTGAAGAAGGAAAATAAGGGTCGTGTTGGGGGTTGTTGTTGTTGGCAGATATGTTCACAAATAACCTTTTTCAATTTTTTATTTTACTATAACAACTTTAGTCCTTGTTGCACAGGCCTCATCTCCCATGTCTTGACTGGCTGTCTCTCTGTCTCCCTGATAGATTTTCCAACAGGTCCAGTTGTTTGAACAGCTAGAAAGCTAATGTGTTGGAGCTCACACATGGCAATCATCATAGGGGAGCAGCAAGAACTGTCAGTAAGCGGATAACCAGGGATAAACTCTCTAAACTCTAGAAAAAAATGGTGATAGGTGAAAGGAGACAAAAAAACTCAGATGTCATTCACAGTTTGTATGAGCTAAAATTGCAACATACATCCACATGGACATGTTTTACAATGATACATTTTGAAAATGTCATTTAAAAAACTGTTATCCCTGTACTTTTGATGCATTTTGTTTGTATGTAACAAAAAACTCTAACTCTAAAACTGCAGTTTTTCTTTCTTAATGTCATTTTTGTTGATGCTGACATATACTTATACATACATGTATTTAAAGCAATTCATATTTGTCATACGATTCAAGTTTAATAAGAGTTTCTTTAGACATAGAAAATACAACTTAAAATGTTTATTATTATTTTCATAAGTAGAGTAACGATCAATCAATGACACACACATACACACATCACCTTAGGTTGTCAGAGATACTGTAAAAACCATGGGGATCAAAACTGGCTTCTATCTGCAAAGAGAAAGTTGACAAGCGTCTCGTCAGCAGTTCATTTCTCCCAATCTGCAAAACACACCTTCTACTACAACACTGATAATAAGCACACCACAAAGAAAACCATTGTTCTTAATCTACTTGTTTCAGTTTATCAGCCCTCTTTGGTAGCACTCTCTTAACACACACTCACAAACACACACACTTGCAGTGCTGGGAAAACAAACACTCTTCTGATCTGGCCTCCTCGGGGCTTTGTGGGCTCTCTGTGAAACCTCGGTCTATCTAGACAAGAGTCGACCTGGAAACGGAACAAAGGCTCGGCTTCTCGTTCCACATTGTTATTTAGCAAAGTCTGTCGCTACAAAAGACACGCAGAACAGGATTACACACATAGACACACAAGCACATACACAAGAGGCTCCTTCTTTGCCTTCTCATCCTCCCAAAGCAACATTGATCTGATTCTGGAGTCAGACGGAGAGGTATCAGAGTCTGGCTGTAAGCAATAAGCACCACTTTAAACACACCATTAACCTTGCTCTGTGAAAGTTTCAGTTTCGTCAGTAAAGATTAAACCTGCCCAATGAATTCTGTGTCTAATTACACAAAGTAAAATACCACATGCAGGGGTTTAAATTAGCTACTCAACATTCTCAAGGATGGAGGCTGCTGAAGCTAAACCAAGGAGAATGACAGGGAAACCATTAGGGGTTTGTGGATCAGCTGACCTGAAGAACAGAGTGAGAACTGACTGCGGACTTATTAAGTCAAACTGGCGACAGAGGTGAAGAGTAAATGGCAGGATGTAGAGATGTTACATTATCGTGGAACACACATAACGCTGCTGTAACTAACGCATGCAGGAACCGTATCCTCTCATACAATAACAGAAAAACATTTGAACCAACTGCCATTTAAATGCTCCGATGCACAAAGAGAGTGTGTGAAGGCCGGCGCTGAGCAGTGACATGAGCCGTGCAGTATTATGGGTTTTTTAAAGCCCAAGCACTGACAAGACGGGCTTTGTTTACGAGGCTACTTCTCTGTTTGAGTGAAAGTGGCAGCCTGATAAGTCACATGTAACCCTGAACCAATGACCTGTGTTAAGGAGGCATAATTGTCTTTTTACAGCAGGCTCTAAATCTATTCTCGCCTCCCCTTCGCTGGTTCACCCCTAAAGTGCTATGCAGACTCTGGTTGCCTAGCAGCAGCTGTCCTCGAGTTGTTTCTTTTGTATGTTTTTTGTGTTTGTTGCTATTTTTTTTTGACTGATGGGCACCAAAGTCAGTGTCTTTTTGTAAAGAATTCTGTTAATAGACGGTGCTTGGTGCAGAGTGGTTCTAATGGTGAAAGACAGGATATTGAAGGATGTCTGCTACTTGAGAGGCACACGGACCATGCAACATACTGAAATGATTAATCACACATAGATGCAGGAATGAGAGGAGATAATATATAATATGCTCATTTTCAGGTAAATATTTGTATTTTGGGTATTATTTGGACACATAAATAAATGCTTTAATTATCAAAATTCAGGTTATTTATATAATACAGCCCAAGGCCCCTGCCCCTCTATTCACCTTCTGTCTCTTTAAAATGCTCAGTATAAATGGCTGTTTCTTCTACCCTTTTTCAACCAACAGAACTTCTAAGAGCCAGTTCACTCTTCCACAGACTCGAAGCCACATAATAACTTCACTAAATAGTCTTTGCAAATCTACAAATCTTGCTCTGGCAAGTTGTTGGGATCCAAACACGACCTCTACGATTCTTATTAACACTTAATTATTTTAAAAACATTCCGTATATGGCGCACTGTGTTGCCTCTTTCTGCTGTGAAAATCATTACTACAAGTTTCTGATGCAAAAATACACATTCTACATCTTTCAGCAGGAATGTGATGCAACTTTGAGGAGAAATTCACCACAATGGCAAATATATTTCCCTGAAGTTAGCATGAAGACATCTAAAGCAGTGTATGTTGTGTAAATGCTGCAGAAACATTTCTCGACTAGGTTATCATAAATTGTATTGTGACAAAGTCTGATGTAAGGCCATCTGTTGAAAAACTGTTGGAAATAGAGCAGTGAAGTTGTAACAAATATATGAAAAGGTAATAAAAGGGAAAGCATCTTTTTTTCCCACTATTTCTGAGAAGGATGTCCTCCATCTCTGTCAGACTCATCTGTACTGACCTGCAGCCATCTGCATGTATCCAGCCAGGGTGCAGATCCTCCTCTCACATCCTCCACTGGGCAGGAAGATGGTGATGATGGCCAACAGGGAGCTGACGGCCAGCAGAGCACAGCCTCCTGAACAGAGCACCGCACTGGTCTGAGAGACACACAGAATACAGAACAATTTCATTGAAAGTACATCCAGCACCACCCTGTCTGCCACTCTGTGCGTGTTCGCAACAGGAAGCAAATTCTTCTTCTGCAGAAAGTAGCTTGTTCTTTCCTGGAGCCGCAGACAAATGTGTACATGTTGACCTTCCTATCAAATAGCGTTGATTCATTGCTGCATTTGAAAACACTCCTCAAAGCCAAAGAATCTGTGTTTTAGTCAGGTCACATTGTGCAATCTCACAGTCAATCCTCCAAACAGGTTAATGGCCTTCTCGGCTTGAAACCAGCACTGCACGGCAAGACAACAGGGCACTGTCCCTATTCATTACATTTCTGCTTATCACACACACACACACACAGGAGGAAAACAGAGGCAAAAAGCACAAGGACACACACATTCATTCACAGTTGTTTTGATGAGCAATGAGTGTAAATTCCAGCAGATTTGGTTCTCCAGTTGTGAGGAAGTTGTTTGTGCAACGTCCTGTCAATGTTTTGACCGGCTTTTCACTCTAATCAATGTGCTAAACGGTTCCCTTGCTTTGCTCTTACAAAAAGACTCCTGGCAAAGTGTGCATTCCTGGACGAGTGGCGGCTAAGTTTAAAGCCCTACAGCGCGTTAGCCCTGAGGGAGTGTGTGTGTGTGTGTGCTTCCCACAACCTGTGTGTCTTCCTGGTGCTGTTTAATCTGCATAACCTCTCAAACTGACTCCCTGGCTTCAATAAAGCTGCCACACATAGTCACATTTTAAAAACGTGTCAGTCTTAGACAAGTGCAACACGCTGACACAGTCAGAAAACAGTGCCACATTAGTGATTAGCATGCAGGCGGGGGCGATCGGGGAGAAATGTCTAACATGTGCAAGGGAATTACAGCCCTAAAACACATGTCATTATGCATGTCCCTGATGTGAGTGACGTGAATGGAAGAAGGATGAAAGCAGAGTGATTTCCACGCCTGACAGAAGATTTAATTAGCTTGTTCTGGGTGTTTGGCAGAAAGGCTAAGGGGAGCAGGGAAAAGTGAAGTGCTATGATGTTGGTGGCAACGATGATGATTGTGCTTTTGCCCTTTATTTGTCTAGGTTTATTGAACATGTGAGTTTTTCTCCAGCAACGCCTCGCATACATAAACACACATTCACATCTGGGTTACAGATCAGCTCCTTAGGCGTTATACTGGAGCAAAGTGCTGCCGACAAGGGCACCTTGACCACAGCAATTAAGTTAAAGAAGAGCATGTGCAGAATAAGAACAAACTCATTGTGAAAGTGGTTTTACTGCAAGTCATTTTGAGAAAGATTAAAGTTTAATTTGATAGAATCTATGATTCAAATGTCACCATTATTGAGCACAGTGATCATTTTCAGTTGTTCCTGTGGGATGGTGGTTGGGATATCATCTAATGGAAGCTTTAATATAAGCCAGGACACAGCAGAGCAGATATTCATGCTCCCCAGGGAATGAATTCAACTGAATTTGGTGATCCACATCAATTCTATTTTTGTTTAGGGATCAAATCAACAACTCTTACAACAAATTCGCTCACAGGTCATTTGTTCATTCGTTCGTTCATTCCTTCTAATACTACCCACAGGAGGATTGTCCTATATTCGCAAATAATATTGATTATACTAAAAATGAGGTGAGGTGGAAGAGAAAAAGGAATCCATGCATGA
>JAOWBC010000175.1:12861-26612 GCA_028566105.1 Hypoplectrus providencianus
CTAGTGAAGCTCTCAGTAACAACGTCTGTGGCACAACGAAATAATCCTTCTCTTTAATGACCGACCAACCGACCAACGTGTTTAAAAAGCAATGTTTCTTTAAGGAGACAAAAAAACTGCACAATTCATCACTGCCACAAACTGTGAATACAGGTGTAATCATTAGAAAAATTCAAATGGTTTATTATTAAACCATGTGTGATCAAATCCTTAGTCAGGAAAATAACCAAAACAAAGCTTAAAATTGTGATATTTCGTTACAACATTATAGTTCTTGTTTTATTTAACATTTGTCCAAAAACAAATCTTTTGCACTAAGCAGATCCTTTAAAACTCCTTGACGCAACTAGAAGTCATGAATTATTAGGATGAGACCAACAGTCGTGTTACAAAATCTCTGCAGGCTGTTAACACAGAGGAGAGGACAAGACAGGTTGGAAAAGGCTGGTGTAAAAAATGAGCACCACTGGATCAAATCACAACCAACTTCATCAGGCTCTTAGTAATGGGTTTGAATTAACAACTGGAGGTTCTGACCAACGAAGGTCTTACGAGGAGATATTAGCTGCTGCAGGTGTGGTTTAAGAGGATGACGATCGGAAGAGAAAACTGTTTGTTCCAAACTGAGGTTAGTATAGGTGGTGCAACAGCATCAGTTGCATTATGGGGAATATTTTGTCATTAAAAGAAGAGCAGAGAACAGCTCTGAAGGCTTTTTCACTGGTTTCTCAAATGGATTCGGCAAGGATGTTGCGTGATGATGACAGATAGATCGTTCATCCAATCAACAGGCTTTTTTTTTTAAATAGCATATACCCTTTTCCAAACAGTTTTTAAATTACTTTTCAAAGTTCCCACTTCTGGAAATTGATAATTTTTGAAGGGACACTTCTGAGAAGATAATGTTTGGCAGTTATGATTGATGAATAAACCATTATTTACATTATCAATAAGCCTGCCACCAGAATAATTTTATCTACTATCTATATATTTCAGATACATTGAATGACGTTG
This sequence comes from Hypoplectrus providencianus, assembly GCA_028566105.1. Classification (NCBI taxonomy): domain Eukaryota; kingdom Metazoa; phylum Chordata; class Actinopteri; order Perciformes; family Serranidae; genus Hypoplectrus; species Hypoplectrus providencianus. The sequence goes on from JAOWBC010000175.1 coordinate 13,876, forward strand.
ACTAATTTAGGCCAAAAGTAAACAGATTTAGTCTATGTCTGTGGGATTTACAGGTGTACCTAACGCACACCCTAGAGTGAAATGAAAGGTTACCTTTGGATAATCATGTTTGGTTTATATTTTCAGGCAACAGTCTTCTCATCTGACCTCCAATTAGCTGAAAACTAGAGCAGGACCAGTACTCACCCTGTCCATCCTCTTTGAACACCAGCTCTCTCTTCTCAGACTCATTCTCATTCTTTCCACGTCGCCGATTCTTTCCTCCCTTACCTGGAAACACAGACACAAAGGCATCAATTTTTTGTGGACATACACTGGGTTAGCAAATAGTGTTAATCAGTAAACTCTACTGAAGTCTACTTCCCGCTCTGTAAACCTCAAGTTGACATACTTCTTGACAATAGCTTCTTTAAATTGCTATTAACCTAATAATTTATTAAATACTAATAAATGCAGAGGTGGAATGTAATTTATAATACTTACTCAAGTACTATACAAAAGAAAATCTACCTCTAATCCTATTCCAAAATAATGTTTTACTCTACTTCAATCATCTGAAAATTTTATTTCCCGCACAAAATAAGACATCTGTAAGAATGGAACCTAAACATTATTAACTTATTCAACAAAGAAAATAATCTGCTGATTGATCCATAATGGAAATAATCATTGGTTCATAGTTCAAAATAAGCTCCACCTCAGCCAACTACAACAGTAAAATCCTGCTTTTATATTACTGCATGGATAATTATTATCCAATAGTAAAACAGTATAGCAGTTACGGCCAGCACAGTATTTTTAAACCTAGTATCAGTACTTTGATAGAAGTAAAGGATTTAACATTTAGATATTATAATTCACACGTACAAATGCCTCCTCAACCATATCATATTGCCAACTTTCAATTTGTGCTTTAAGCATCATATTATATTTTGCCATAGTATTTTATTGATTAAAACCTATTGGATATTAATCTTTATGTCACCTTTTTAAAAAATACAACAGGAAGGATCATAACGGGGATATTTCTAAATAACACTGTTAACTAAGACATTGCATATATTTAGAATTTTAAAAAATTACATTTTGATGTTGTAATCGCACAAAAAACAGCTAAAATAGTTTATTATGACAAAATATGTACATTAAGACTTTAAGTGCTTTTTCTCATTCCGATACCAGGTATACTCCGTATAAGATTACCGTTTTTCTGTATACTTCTAATTTAAAGATAGTTGGCTCGATCTCTCTCCCTCTTAAATAAAATATGAAAATCACAATATATCTTACAATTAAGTGTGGATGTTTCTAAGTAGCATCCGTCTACTTCATACGCTTTAAGTTCCTGATAATATTCCGTGTGACATACTTGAAAACTTGTACTACAGCAATTTAGTTTTACAGTTTTTGTAATTATTTCTTAAATACTTCCTCGATTACTGGTTGTCAGCCCTATATGACTGAAGCTATGGAATGACAAGAACTGAAGCTAACGGCTACCCTGCCAACGCTCGTTCACTAATTTAAGTGACATTACAGATATTCCATTTAGGTCTTCAAATGACGGTTATAATAAGGTACAAATTCATCTGGAAATGAGAGGTTAAAGTGACTGATTTCAGTGAAATAAAGTCGCATATGTCACGGGCCACACCGGGGTGGGGTTTAACTAGCTAGTTAGCTGTATCAGCTAGGAGCACAGGCATTAAACTGCAGTGTTAGCTATTAGCTGGCTAACAGGCACAAAGTGTTGAACAACTTTATCTGTCTTAAACTAACGTAATCATGACACTAGCCAACTTCTTCTTTGGTAATTCATTTAATCGTAGATGTCATTGAAAGACTCCTATGTTTGTGCCCTATCCCTCAGAGCCAATAAAGGCAAAGATCTACTTATTTATTATCTAATTCGGGTTGCTAACTAGCTTTAGCTGGTCGGTGTCACGTTTTCACTGCGTGTGTCTTCGCGGCGGGCTCGGCAGACAATTAACAACAACGGAAGCACAAATTAACGTGTACCCCAGGATCTTACCTTTATTTTTGGGCATATTCTTTCACGCCTTCGGTCACGTTAATCCCGTTCGGTACAAACGACTCACAGTTAAACAATAACTGAATACAACAGTCAGCGAAAGCACAGATCTTAACTGACTGAACGAGACCAGAGAAACTAGCTAGTCACCGCTGATTCGCTCCGCCGGTTTGCGCATGTGCAAGAAAAGACATTCAAAACCCACGTTGCTTTATTGTACAAAGAGATTGTTACAGAGACAATAGCCCTCAGTGAACCCTGCAGCTGGTCCTCATTTCTGTTTTTCATCGCCTGTATCAAACAAGGAATAAGAAGTAAAGATCTTTATACAGATTTTCCTTTTTTATTGTATTGTTAAGTTTGTTATTAGTATTATTACTACTATTCATATATTATTAATAAGAATCAGAATTATTAAAATTCTACTATATACTACTATATTCTTCTTCTTCTTCTTCGTCTTCTTCTTCTTCTTATTATTATTATTATTATTATTATTATTATTATTATTATTATACATTACAAATATTGAAATACATGTTTAAGAAAAATATTTTCATAGGTCATAAGATTTAATAAATAATGGTCAAAATGCTATTATAAATAATATATATCACATTTAAATTTTTTAAATGTTAATTTCACCTTCTTTGCAATAGGTGTCCTTTCTGTTGTTATGTGTTGTTTGTTAAATGAAAAGAAGAAAGGAAATAATTAATTGAACACAAAGATTTAAATAAGTCAGGAGAGGAAAACAACAACATATAGTAACAATAGTCTTTTTTTTTTTTTTTAATCTAAGAGAAGAGATTAGAAGAGATATATATATATATATTTTAATCTATTTCTCAAAACACAATAGCTGTGCTATTCTTTTTAACCATATTCCTTTTAAATGCATTTTTTATTTCCCTGGTTTATTTTTAGCAGTATTAGAAGAAGATGAAAAATTATTTACATAAATGGTATTCCCTATCATTAAACACCATTTACAGAAGTATTGCAGCATTTGTCCAGAGCCAGTGCAGTGCAGTCCTCCTCCGCGCCAGCAGGGAGCGAACGTGGCTCCGCTGCACTGTTGCTGTTTTTATTTTCCCAGAAAAAAAGACATTTTGGGGGCGCTGAGCTTTTGATCGAGACCTTAGGTGCCCTCCTGCAGCGACAAAAGCTAAAATATCCCCTGTTCCTCAACATTTTGATGTGCTTTTCAACTCGCGCACTACTCCCCACAAATATTCATCTGGTACTGAGGTTAAAATAAAAATAAATTAAATATTTTCGGCTGGAACTTGTAGTCACGTTAGCTTCGTGGTTGCTAGCTTGCTGCAGTTTTGCTTCCAGCTAACCTGTGATGGCTGACTTCAGCAGCAAGCTCGTGGTGAGTAAACACTATATTTTGAACAAAAGAAGAAAGTTCAGCAGGAAAACGAGGGGTGTTTCTTTTGTTAGTACGATAAATAGTAAAGTCTTCTTCTTCTATCAGGCAGTTTCACCTTATGGGATGTAACTAAGTAAATTTACTCGAGTACTGTTATTCAGTATGCATACAAATAAGTTGTTGTACTTATACTTCACTACATCTCAGAGAGGATAATCAAACCAGGAGAGATGCATTAAATAAATTAAGTCACATGAAAATTATAATGCAATTTACCCTCTATGGAATCAGCACAAAAATATTAGTCTATAAATAGTTTAAAAATTGTAATTTGTGCAGAATAACACAGTGTGACAAATAATTCAGCTAACGTGTGGAATTGCTCTCAATTAATTAATTAAAAACAATGTTTCACAAAAAATCAAAAAATAAATTAAGACACATATTTCAAATATTGTAAGCTTAGTATAAATATAGTCATGTTTGCAGCCACATTTTCAGTGAATGTTTGTCACTGCTATTTAGTCAATTTATCTATTAAATAGGCTTATTTATTTCAGCAATTTTGATATACAGTGTCTCCCTTTTCATTGAAAATATTTATGAAATACATTTCTTTAATTATTAATAACTTATTTTATTAATGCATTTGTAAGAACAAACATTGCAGAATATATAAGACATCACAAACAAAACATACCATTAAATAATATAAATTGTGAGTAAAGACAGCTATGGATTAATCCCAAAACAAAGTTGGTAATGAGTGCATGAACAGTAGAGGTAATTCATAAAATGTTTTTTTCTGTTGGAAATAAATGAATATGATGCATTAAAACATAAAGTAATCAGTTTGTCTCGTGTTTAGCTGTCTTCTGAACAGCCAGCAGTGGGAGGCGGGGCTGCAGGAAAGGCTGCGTCGTCCTCAGTCATGTCAGGAAATGGAAACTGGGAGGGTGCCGCGACCATGGACCAGATAACAGTTGTGAGAATCGACGATACGCACATCGCCGAAGAGCAGTGTTACGTGGCGGGGAAGGTTAAGGACGTTCCAGAGTTTTACGAGATGGAGTATTCGCTGCCGGCGGCGGAGGAGGTCGTGGGCGAGGATGAAGATGATGGGGTTTACGTCATTGAATATTCAAATCCTGAAGAGGAGGGTGAGAGCTACCAGTTCACCATGTCTGTGGACCGACCGCTCCCAACCAAAAAGCAGATATTTAAACATCCTGTGCAGAGAGAGAGCGCCAGAGCTCCTTTACCACTGATTTCCAAAGCGGTGAGGCCCGGGAGGCCCAGGCAGGAGAGGCGGAAGAGGAAGCTTGTTCAGGAGAAGGAGGAAGAAAGGGAGGAGGAGGAGGCCAAGGAGGAGGTTGTGAGCAACAAGTCGCTACTGGAGCTCGGTGAGGACTACAGCAGCATGATGGCGATGAACTCCGGTAAAGGACCGCTGGTGTGCACGCTCTGCCCGCCACCCGGAAAGTTCTTCAAGCGAGGCGCGGGCCTGGCAGTACATTTAAAGCACATGCACCTCATGCAGGGCAAGAAAACGTTCTTCTGCACGTCCTGCCAGCAGTCGGTCCGCACACAGATTGAGCTGGACCACCACACGAGACGCCACGCCAACCAGGATGCCGTGTTCACCTGCAGCATCTGCCCCAAGGACTCGGGCTACAGAGGCTCCAAGACCGGTCTGAAGAAGCACCTGGAGACGGAGCACCCAGGCGTCATCCCACGCTGCCACTTCTGCCACAAAGCCTTCAAGTCGCTCGTGTCCTACCTGGCGGATCAGTTCAGGCACGTCGGCGTGTCGCCGTACCACTGCGCCAAGTGCCAGATCTATGAAATGACTGAGCGAGGTTTGACCATTCACATTAAAAACCATGACAAGAAGAACAAATCGCAGCAGCAGCAGCCAGAGTCCGGGGAAAACCACCTGCAGACACCCGGAGCCCCCGTCGACGCCGATAACTCTGCAACGGATGACTCAGACGTCTGACATGCTCATCTCAGTTTTCAGACCCGAGCAGCGCTGTGACCTCCTCTCTGTCAGACGTTTCTGCATCCTTGACGCAACCTTGGATACCGTTGTTTTATGTTTTTTATTTCAAAACTTTGAACACAGTGAAAAAGTTTTTTTAACAACCTGGGTCTTTTATTGTGTTTGGACCAACAGTGCTACATTTATTCTCTCTGGCATACGTTTCTGTTGAGCAATAATCTGACAGTATGGAATCGATTTTATGGTCTTTTTCATGCTGAGAGTTCATTTAACCCCTCAGATTTTAATTTGGATGTTGATGTATCAGCCTTTGAGATAATGTTCACTGAATTAAAACATTTGTTATAATGCAATCAGTGTTATTTTAAAGAAAACTGTCTTTACTACACTTTATAGCTCTAGTTAAAACAAAAATCACCAGTATAATACTAAAAACAAGTATTAAAAACTTGCTTAAAATCATTCAAATATGAACTAAGTTTGGTTCAGAAACACTGGTATGAACTGCATCCATCTTATTTTATCAAATTTGTAAAGTTTTGTTACTTCTTCAAATATTTTGTTTTTTGTCAAATTAAACCGTCCAAAAATATATTTAAATTTACATTTAAAAATATTTAGCTTTTATTGATATTAAACAGCAAAAAGTTGAAGTTGAGAGATGATGAGTCGTTTGTGTGCGCTGTGATGTAAATGAGACCCAGGTTGTGAGAGAATCAGTGATGCTGTGTTGTCTGAGTCGGTGCATGTGTGTGTAAATACTGTATTTTCTGTTTTACTCACGAGTTATTCCAGTTACAGCCGGAAAGAAAATCATCATTTATAGTGACAATGTTCACATGCAGGCAGCTGCAGCACGGTTAAAGCTTCACATTCAAACATTTTGTACTAAAAAAGCTGCTAAATTCTTCACAGACGTGAAAGAACGAGATCTCAGTATGAATATTACGTTTCAACAGCCTCTTCTAGTGTTTGGTATAAAACATCTGAAGGTTGTTGGAAATAAAATGCAAACCAAAGAGCCCAAAGTTTTACTGCGAATCGTTTTTTTTTTGTTTTTTGTTTTTTCCACTGCATACATTTACATAATGATAGTTCCATAATATTCCATAATAGTTGGGATGCTGTTATTAAAATTAGCAGAATGCTCACATTTAGAATGAGTGTCTACATTTGATTAAAAAAAAACTAAAGTTTTACAGTTTGAGCATTAGATATCTTGTCTTGCGTATAGTTTTGCAGTTTGCAAAGAAGCAAAGTGTTTTAATTGTGTCAAGACTTGTTTTAACTGCTTAATATACTGTATCAGTTTAACTATTTGTTTTTTATTATGTTTCATGATTTATGTTTTGGGCTGTTAGTGAAATCATTGTGGTTCATAATAAAGAAGCGCAGAGTTGCTGGTCAGAACTAAAAATAGCGAACTGAAAACGGGTGATCAGGTTTTTTTTTTTAACAGTCTGCGTGCATGTGAACATCGTCACTATGAAGAGGTAAAAGGATTATTTTGGAATTTGTTCGCTTCAAAGATAATCCACTTTAAATAATGTGAACCTGATGTAGAAAATTTACTTAGAAAAGTAACAAACTGATCACAAAGTTTAGTTCAGGAAACAGAAAAATAAATATTTGCTTATAAAATGTATATTTTTTATATATTTTGTTTTCTCATTTCTTTTCAGTTCTAAAGTTTGAATATTACTTTGGATTCAGAGTGGCCACTATCCATCCATGTCAATATTTTATAGACTGGAAAAAAATATCAAATAAATAAACCAAAAACATTAATTCAAAGAGCAGATAATTATTTCTGTTGAGTTTATTTTTTAAATTGTTTTAAACTATTTTTCTGCTGTTTGGCCCAGCGGCTCCCTTTGACACAAAACAGTAAATAACATTAATTTGCATTATTTACAGTCTCATTGTGGTCATGGGATGTTTGATTGCCATTGTTTCATTTAGAACCATTTTAAGAGAAGAGGTAAAGAAATACATTTTCACAAAAATTTACATCCAAATTCACAGTTAATTAATGTCAGAATTACACTTTAGACCATGTTCCAGCCCAAAATGTTAAGAAAATAGCTGATGATAGAATTGCTGTTAGAAGATGTTCACGGAATTAAAACCTGCAAACCTTGATGTGAATGGCTTAACTGTGCAATCAGTCAGATTATTCAGAAAACATGCATTTTAAATAACACTTATAGAAAAATAAATAAGTATGAAACAAATCATAAGTATTCTTTTTTGGGATGAAACACAAAAGGTGCTAAAAACATCTAAATATAAACTTAGTTTGGTTCACAAACACAAGGTTGAGCTGCTTCCATCTGCTTTTAATAAACATTTACTTTTTTTTAAATGAAAATAGTGTCTTCAATATGGATTTTTATTTTTTGCTGTAGTGATTTAATGTGTCTTTTAAATCATTAAAAGGGAAATACCACTGATTGTCTTTGGGTGCTGTTATTTTTGTCTGTATCAAATACTAACGCTAATATTAATTAACATAACATACAAAATGACTCCAGTTATTGTTTATACAGTTAAACAAACAGTTGTCTCCCAGTTCTGTTGTTGTTGTACTATAAAGCATTAAAAGGATGATTTTTTTTTTTTTCATTTAAAATATAAGACAATTGCTCATTTTATTTCCCAAGACCGAAATTATAGAAATTCTTGTAACACTTCTTTAATCTCCACTCTGTAGCTCGTAATGACAGAATGAATTGAAGATTTTAGCAAAATAAAAACCTGGAATATAATTTTAACAAATATTCAGTCCTAAAAGTCTAATATGTAATTTTCTATAGCGTTTGAGTGGGTTTTACTGAGAGCAGTATTATCCACAGGGGTCTCCTCCTCTCCAAAACAAAGTAAAAACACTAAAAGCAGTTTCGTGTTAAAAATCTGTCATTTTCTGATGCAGTTTGGTGAAGCCAGGATGTCCTGGAGCTGCTGCTCGTGTTTGCTAAACGTATGTCTCTGGTAACTTAAGATCCAGACATCAAACACCTAAAATCAGTTAAAAACAACAACAACAAAAAACTAACTAACATGTAAAATGTTTCTTTAAACTGGATTAAAAGTTGATTTATGACATATCAAAGCTGAAGCATACACAAAGAGGAAATGACACCACAAATAAATAAAACTCACAATTTGTTTAAATTATAGATTTCTCTGGATTTAAAGTTGTCAAAAACATTTGGAATAATTTAAGTTCCCATCTCAACAGGAGATGTAACACAGGTGTAGCTGTTTTACAGCATTTTTATGTGGGAAAGTTAAGCACTTGGTACAGATTATACATGTGACTATTTTTACCCACCTGGATTTGTTTTGGTTTTTGCTGTTTCAATTCCAGGATCTGGTCCACCAGCTGGAGATGCTGCTGAGACCCCTGACCTTTCCTTTCCGTAAGGACTGTGCTGCGGATGTTTTGAGAACTGAGGCCAAAAGGTTCAAGTTTAGTTTAAAAGCAGCAGAAAACCTGTTCTAATCTGGTCCTGTAGTTTTCTTTTAGTGTGCTTCTGGCCATAAAACTAACACGTTTTTCAGTCTGCACACTTCTAAATAATGAAATACTTTGTCTATAAAAGGCAACATTTCAGGTGTTTACTGTGGAGGCAGTAATCACCTCAAATCACTTTCAGCTGCCAGAAAAACAACACCACCACGAGAGGGGATCACAGGACTGAAAAACATCCAGATAATAAATAAAAACTCCCTGATAACACATAGTGGTCATTGGTTTCAAGAAAAAGTGGTTAAAAAAAGTACATTTACATGTACTCTTTATTTTTCATTCTTAAGTAAAATTACGAGGTACTGTTTTTGTTTTATGGCACGATAAACTTATACTTGACAACATTTTCAGTGTTTTATTTATTTATGAATATCAATAATAATAAATACTTAATTAAACAGGTGGAAAGCAAAAACAATTTGGGGGGGCAATTTTCAATTAATTTAATCATTTAAATTATGGGGTTGTTTTCTTATATTTTTGATGTCTTGAATCATGATTGTTACTCACATTATCTTTCCATAGTTTAAATGAACTTCAATTATACAAAAAAAGAAAAAAGAAAAAAAAGCTGAGTCGGAGTGCGTTATTATCTGATTTTCTTTTTTATTATTTTTAATAGAAAGTCCAACTCTCACTGCAGGTACAAAAACAGAGAGCTGGCGTAGCAGCAGGGCTGAACGCTGACAGGGTCAGACAGAAGAAGATACAGAGAGAGAAGAAGAAGAAGAAGAAAGCTGTTCCCCAGTTCATAATTACAGAAAAAAAATCCTTTTACATTCCTTTATCCCAGAGCTGTACATCGATAGACGAGGCAAACAACATTAATATATTTCATATTATATATAAAACAAAGAATAATAGATTTTTTTTTTGTCTCAGAGCAGTAAAAGTTTTATCCCTTTATCTCGACAGACATTCAGAAGAGCAGGGAGGAAGCAGTTTTCAATCATTCACAGAAACAATACAGTATTCATTTTGTGACAGATGCAGGAGAGTTTATGCTTTCATTTTAGTGCTCGCTGATTGTCTTCAGACGGTTATAATCAGGGGAGAGGAGCAGAGGCACACAGGTGCAGATTTAGTTCATTTCTAACCGCTGAGTGTCCAGATAACATGTCAGACAAGGTTCTGAGGAGATCATTTCACAACTGATCAACCTGATTTTGTGTTGGAATTAAATTAAAGTGCCAGTTCACCGGTACAAATTTAATCCTGCATGTAAATTGGGTTGCAATACCTAGAAAAATGGTTCTAAACTTGGGAGAAAAACCTACTAAAAGTGCCAATTTGACGTCATATTGTGCAGAAATATTGCAGATGTTATTACATTTCACATTTTAGGTTTAAGTTTTTGCAAATGCAGCAGCCTTTTTGTATGTTTTTCGGAATCGGAAAGTGAAGTTTGGAAGACTTAAAGCGACTCTAATAAAAGACACTATTGCATCATGGGGAATGTAGTATCTAGTGTTTGATTTCTAATTGGCAAAATCTGAAAAAGTGTACACTGTTTGGAGACAAGTGCCTTCTACAGTAACAACATGGAAAGACACACATGCAGGTTGTCTACTTAGTGAGTATATCTTGGGCTAAAAGCACCAACGTTTAAATCTTTTAACAGGTTTTATTAGGATTTGTTGGGCAGGTTAAACAGTAAAAAAAATGGGTGAACAGACCCTTTAATTTCTTCACTGATGACGTCTAACCTGAATGCAGCTGGAGCGTTTTTCTTTCTGCTGCTACACTTTTTAAAGGGTATTGCTGACAGAAAATCGCCACAAACATGTTTGAGATGAAGAAAAATGATGCCACAGGAAGAGTTGGACTCCACAATGAAAATAAAAGACAAAACACGGGTTCTGGAAATAACTCTTCTCCCCGTGTCCTGCCCGCCTGCCACCACTCACACCTGTGTGCTTGTTTCATGTTTGTGTACAGCTCTCTCCCCCTGCACGCGGATAAAAAATGCATTGTCTTGATTCGTAGAAACCTGAGTTGCTCGTACATGGATATATATTTACAGTTCAGCTCCTCGTCTGCTGCACACACACAGAGAAGATCAGTCGGCTCGTACAGAAGAAGGTTCAGATCCCGGTTCAAGTTTGTGGAAGCAGGAAGCTCGCTTTCCTTTTCTCTTTTTGTTTTTACATCCAAGATGTGAACAGGTCAGCTTCTTTCCAGGTAGGATGCTGAGAAACTGGATTCCTCATATTTGTTGTGCAAATGTCACTTGTTTCCTCAAGTTAAAGCCACTTTAAAGTGTTTAAAAAGTTATTTATGTTTACCAACATATCTTAAAGCTGCACAAGGAATCCAAACTCCATTCACGAAACTTGTAAAACTTGTTTTGCTTGTGTGCTTCAGACTTTTTTTTAAAAATATTAATAATGTTGAGTTATTTTGACATCCTTCTGATCTGTGTATATTGCATATTCCTAGAGAAGGCAGTGAACTGCATCTAGCTGTGTGCAACTCTGGATTATATTATTAATTCAGACATGACACAGTTTTTTTTTTATCTGAGTATGTAGTAGCAATAGTTAAAATTTGGGCCCAGTTAATGATGCAGAAAAATGGCGATGTTGATATCTTGAGCAAAGTCCAGAAGAAAATTTGCATATTTTTATGGAAGTGCTTCATAGAAGATGCCACCAGAGGGCACCAACAAAATGCAAACTTGCCTTGTGCAGCTTTAAAAAAAGACAAAAATAAAAACAGAATTTGTATGTTTTTGTTCATATCTTTCCCCAGTAATGTCATTTTCTGACCTATGTCACATTACATGATTATTTATCCTTATTTTTACTCAAACTAACCAAGAAAATCTTTGTGTTTGAGCTTTACAGTAGTTCAATTAAATGTGATTTTTCTTCTTGTCATCAAATAATTGAAACTTTGGCAGCCCAACACTTTTATTAAAATCTTTTTCATACAAACTTTAAGACTTATGAGCCGAATGTTGGAATTTAAAAAAGTAAGTAATCTGCAGTGAAGCTACAATGATTGTTGATGGGGGAAAATGCTTTTCCCAGCCTCTCAAATAAGGATATTTTCTGTGTTTCTCTATTTAATATCAATACACCTAATATCTTTTGGTTTTGGACTGAAAAAACAATATATTCAAAGATCTTGCACTCTGGAGATGGATGTGTTTTTGCACTTTTTTCCAACTGATAGACTGATCTAGAAAATAATCTTTTTAACAGAGACAAACTAATCTTGTTCTTGTTGCACCCGAAAGGTAAAAATACTGCATTACAGGAAATCTCTGTTTGTGAGAATTCATTTCCCAAACAAACATCCCACTCTTGAGAGACTTTTCATCTGGAATCCATCCAGTTAGAAGCTGAATTTGAGTGAATTCTTGTGGTCATTTTCCTAAGACTCAGCCTGTTTTCCAGTAAATCTTGACAACATTTTGAGCTTCTGTCCTTCTCTGCAGACGCCGTGATCTCAGAGGCTACTTGAGGTTTAAATACAGGATCTACAGCTACGCAGAACCGTGACGACAGTATAATAACAATGATCCTATAGCTCTTTGAATGCATACATTAGGTTACCGTGTTCCTACGTTCCCCATTTGAAGTAAATAAATACTTTTGTTTTCCTGAAGCGCGCTCCGGTTCCGGGTCTGCGAGGCGGCGCTGATTGTCCGAAGCAAAGACAGGAACAGGTTTTCACTGCAGCTGAGTCTGGCCGGTGATCTGTGATGACAAAGCTGAGAAATAACCAGCCAATCAGAAGAGTCCGTTAAGGTGCAGGACAGAGGGCAGGAGTGATGGGGGTTTGGGGG
>JAOWBC010000182.1:183971-195337 GCA_028566105.1 Hypoplectrus providencianus
TCCGCTGTTGCTATGGAGACAGCGGAAGACAACAAGCTTTCTGTTTATTGTTTTATATTAATTTATACAGTTTAAAATTAAACAGGACAAGTTTCCATTAAAGAAAATTCTGTAATAAAGTGAATTGCTGCATAATAATAATTTGTGCTATACAGATAAATTGAATTGAATACTTTGAGTAGAACTTCCTGAATACAGCATTTTCTTTAGATTTTCCTGAACGCAGCTCCAGGCGTCTCTTGTCCCGTCTTGTTTCTGTCTGAGTCTCGGCGTCTCGTCCTGACAGAACCAACCTGCCCAAAGAGGTGATGATGTTCCCCGACTTCCCCTTCGATCCTGAGCTCAGCAGCTTCCTGCCGCACCAGGAGGTCCAGAGGTACCTGCAGCGGTACTGCCGGAGCCACGGCATCGCGCCGCACATCCGGGTGGGACCGCCGTCTGGATCTGACACCGGTTGCTTCTGACAAATCAGTGAAACTAACGGAAACTGTGTAAAACTGGAGTTTTAACCCTCTAAACCCAACAAACTGTTCCAGGCAGTTTCACATTTCACTCAAACATATTCAGCCTCTGTGAATCAGAACATTCATACTTTTTAAACAACATTTCAGTGTTTAAAACTAAACTAAAGTCATTTTTTCTCTCTGAGGTGTTGAAACAGTAAACAGCAGCATCGTCTGCATAGAGGCGGATATTTGTTGGTCCAAAGGAAAACTTTTAACCCTGTGAACCCAACGAGCTGTTCAGGGAGTTTTTCTTTGCTCCTGTCATATTTTACTCATTGTGGCTCCATTTTTCACTGCAGTAAATATAAATATATGATAAATATAAAATGCAAGTGACGTTAATATCATGTAAAAGTCCTGCAGCTCTGTGGAAACGGCTCAAATCACTATTTCTGGACATTTCATAGAAAAAATCCAGAATAAAACACACATAAATCATAACAAATCTAACTTTGTGTTTCAGTTTAACACAGTGGTGGAGGCCGTGCGGCCCGTGGTCGCGGCGCCGGGCGGCGAGGACGAGAGGACGACGTGGGAAGTGACGTCGTCTGATTCTTCAGGTCGTCAGAAAACTGAAACCTTCGACTCGGTCTTCGTCTGCTCAGGGTGAGCTGTGACCGCGACAGGGAATTATTTATTTATTCTGCTCAGATTTATCAGTTTTCACTGAATTTATAGTGAAACTGCTGCACAGATTCATGTGTTTATTCTAAAAAGATCCATTTCACTGAGAACATTTGTGTGACTTTCCTTTAAAGTTCATATTAATAAACCTAATCACATTATTTTTTACTTTTTCAGTCAGATTATAATTTAATCCAAACACATGTAAACCATCTTTAAATCACTCATCATGTTTCCAGCAGTGAGTCACTGACTGTTTTCACGTTCAGGCTTCACGTCCGTTTCCTCTCACAGTGAAAATCACATTAATCACTGATAACGCCGGCTGTGAGCGGCAGCGTGTAAACACACTGTGTGTTTACCATGAAATATTCTCAGACGTTCAGGCGACTCAGAGCAGCAGGACGGTTAATGTTTGGACTGACTGATGAATCACCAGTTTATTATTGTTTTCAATTCAAAATGCTGACTGACCAACATTATTGAAACAATAAGTAAATCAGTAAAAAACAGACCTCTTTACATCTTATTTTTCCCTTTTTTTTTTTTTTTTTTTTTCCCAAGTGAACTCAACAGTAGTCATTTCGGTTGAGGTTTAGCTTCTGCAGAAGTGGCGACAAAGAAGTGTAGAAAAAGCTGCAGCAGAAATGACGCATGAATAAATGAAGGTGCATCTCATTTTAAAGCCTTAAGCAGCGATGCATGCACACAGAAAAACAGTTTCTGTCTCCACTTTATTTTACTGTCTTCTTTCTTTACATTTCATCTCAATGAAGTGTTTAAAAAAAGAAGAGAAAGTATTTTAATCTGTAAAATAAGTGTTTTATCAGTCATTACCTGCTGCTGCCACCAGGTGTCACCAGAACGCTGCACTCAGTTTAAATGTGTTTGTTTGGACTTCTGAAGCTTGTTTGTTTGTTTGTTTGTTTGTTTGTTTGTTGTGAAGGCACTACTCTGACCCTCACATCCCACACATACCGGGGATACACAACTTTAAAGGTACAGTCAACGTTAATATGATTGTTTTTATCCGATGCTTGTTTCTAGTCGATTAAATCAACTATAAGAAGATATTTGGTTGTTTTGTCCAGTGTTGGTGAAAAATTAATCATTTAAAAACAGTCAGAAATTCAAACATTTTTCAGTTATTTCTTATTTTACAGTTTACAGTAAGTTTGGTTGTCTAAAAAGAAAAACATCTGTCAGGTTTTTGGGGTTCAGAAAGTTAAATCTGTAAACTGTTACAGCTTCAAGCCAAACAGAAAATATAGAAATAATAAAAAGTAGCAAACTAAAGTTCAGTAATGTTTTAGGATCAGTTTAAACCGAGTTAGTATGAAATAAAAAAATCTGTGACTTTAACATCCAATCAGTTAATGAAGAACAAAGGCTTCCTGTGCTGATGCAGCTAAGCTAACAGTCTTTATGCTAAGCTATGCTAAGCTAGGCTAACCCGGCGTCCCTCCTGTTCGTAGGCCAGGTGCTCCACAGTCACGCCTATCGGTTCGCCGAGCCGTTCTCGGGTCAGTCGGTGGTCGTTCTGGGCGCCAAATCTTCAGGACTCGACATTTCTATCGAACTGGCCAAAGTCGGCGCAAAGGTAACGAACGAACACCTGGAGACTCATTAAAGGTTTTTATATTTACAGGTGTCGGCATTGACTTGATATGTTCTGGATGAACTCAGTCCTCAAACGAACCGACAACATTAAGTTTTAACACGTCTGAAGAAAAGTTTTGTGACTTTCTGAGGTCAAAACTTCAAAATGTCAGTTTCCTGAGTTTGTTCCTCCTTAAAAGGTCGAGTTTTCTGCATGTCAAACCAGGATTTTTCTGCAGATTTTTGGAAGTTTGACAGTTTTGGTACTTAAGTTTCTTCAAATAACCATTAAAAAATTACAGGAGGTTTCTTGCACTTTCTGAGCATGAAAAAATGGAAACATCCATAATTAGAGCGTCTTAAAATAAAGTCATCACCTGGTTCTGGTTCTGTCCGTCTCTCTGTCTCCAGGTGACTCTGAGTCACCGGCACGCCCGCCTCACCTGTCCTCTGCCGG
The DNA here is from genome assembly GCA_028566105.1 of Hypoplectrus providencianus. Classification (NCBI taxonomy): domain Eukaryota; kingdom Metazoa; phylum Chordata; class Actinopteri; order Perciformes; family Serranidae; genus Hypoplectrus; species Hypoplectrus providencianus. The sequence continues at coordinate 187,158 of JAOWBC010000182.1, forward strand.
CCGGGATCCAGCAGGCCGGCGCCGTGGTGGCGGTGGAGGACGACGGCAGGCTTCGTTTCCAGGTCTGTGAAGTTCAGCAGCTGAACTCTGTCTGACTCAGTTCGGCTTCTGTTCAGGAAACGTCTGCTGGAGCTCATTTATTTATTATCGTTATATTTATTATTTTACTGCTATAAATCTGATGTTTAACTTGTTACTTTAGTAAAGTTGGTAAAAAAGCAGCGACTGTAACCAGGAACCAGCCAGGTCAGTAAAACAAGCGCTCCCTGTCCAGGACGGCTCGGCGCGCCCCGCCGACGTGCTGCTGCTCTGCACCGGGTACAACTTCAGGTACCCGTTCCTGGACGCCCGGCGGCTGGGCCTGGAGGTCCAGGACCACCTGGTGGCGCCGCTGTACCGCCACATGATGCCGCCGGCGTTCCCGTCGCTCTTCTTCATCGGCATCTGCAAAATCATCTGCCCGTTCCCCAACTTCCACTGCCAGGTGAGAAACACGGAGGCGATGAAAACTAACTGAATCCAGAATGAGACAATTAGATTTAGTGAAATCAGGATTCTGGTTTTAACGTCTGTTCATCCTCCTGTGATGTTCGTTTCTCAGGAATTATAATGTTTGTGGCTCCGTTTGATCCAAAAGTGACTGAAAAGAAAAAAATCCCAGTAAAATAGTTTCTATATTATTTTAACTCACAAACTAACCGTTCAAAAAGTCGAGTTTCCTGAACGTCAAACCAGAATGCAGCATTTTTCTGCAGATTTTTGCAAGTTTGACAGTTTTTTACTTAAGTATCTTCAAATAACCATTAAAAAATGTTTGAAGTTTGAGTCCTCACACACACACACACACACACACACACACACACACACACACTGTAATGCTATGGTGAATAACGGTACGCCACAGAGGACCCAAAAACAGCCTGAGAGCCAAACTCCAGTCAGAGACAGACAGGAAGTGACGTGGCAGTTTTCCTGAAGTGCTGAGTCATGATTTAAAAGAACCGGAGATGAAATAAAACGGTTAATCGGTTCATCTCCGGTCGCTGCAGGTGCAGTTCGCTCTGGCGGTGCTGGACGGCTCCGTCTCGTTACCGTCGGCGGCTCAGATGGAGGCCGAAATCCGCCGCGAGCTTCAGGAGAAATGTGAGCGCGGCGTCCAGCGGCGCCACCTGCTGATCCTGGACAACGAGCAGTGGGAGTACTGCCGGGCGCTCGCACACGCCGCCCGCTTCCCGCCGCTGCCGCCGTTTGTCCGCAGCCTGTACGAGGAGGTTTGGCGGCAGAGACGAGTTCACCCCGAAAACTACCGCCGTCTGAACTACCGGCTGCTGGACGGAGAGCGGTGGGAGGAGATCGACCCGACGGGCTGACGGAGAACGGAAACAAGCAGGTTATCAGACTGCAGCAGGTTCATTCACCACGATGATCAGTTCAGAAGTTTAATGAAACGATTCACCCGGTAAAAGATTATCTGAAGCTTTTAATGATGCAAACACGATTCCAAAAACGTCTGAAGCCAAAATCAACAGAGAGCGAAAACCTGATAATCCTTTAAGACGTTTCTGTAACTAAAAGAATTCAAAACAACATAGAAATGTTCAAAACTAGTTTTCCCTAAATATAAACTCACTTTTATTGCTGCTTTATGCACAATGCTACTTTGTTTTTGAGAATCAAAGCTGATTTAATTAGCAATGAAAGATTATAATGCAACTTAAAAACTCTCCAGACTGATTTCTGTTCGTCTGGACGGTTTTGTTAAAAGTGCCTTTTTTCTGTTCAGTTCAAATATGAGCGACAAGTTCAGTGAGAGAACAAACAGCTGCAGTATGGATTATGACTGAGATGAAATTATAATAATAATAATAATAATTCAATTTATATAATATTATTTGTTCTGTGTTTTTCTACAAGCTGCTGAATAACGTCTGAAAAATGAAACATTTCAAAGACAACAAAAGAATATTTTGTTTTCCATGATAAAAAAAAGTAAACCGTGGTGCGTTCAGGTGCACCTCAGAAACCCAGAAACTCAGGCTGCTGATGTAAAACGCCTTTCTCTTTTTTCTTTTTATGTTGTTAAATTAATAAAATGTGAAACTAGAACCTGTTTTGACAACTGAAATCTTGTGTGTGTGAAACGTTCCAAAGGTTCCTGATGTTCCAGGTTTTCCAGGTGTTCCAGGTGTTTGGAGACGTGATTAATGATTCCTGATCCTGTTAAACATGAACCAGACTCAGAAAAACAGAAACATGAACAGCCGACTTTAATCCGGAGAAAACGTCAAAATACACACAAACACATGAGCTGTGACATCACAGGCGGCCAAAACAACACGTGAAGCGAAACGCGGCGAGCGACGGCGTTCAAACCGTCCGCTTTTTACAGTTAACACCCGTTAATTAATTAATTAATTACACGTTGCAGCTCTGAATCGCTGACAGGAAGAAGAAACGCTTGATCAGCAGCTGCTAACGGGTCAGATGACCTCACAGGTCAAAGGTCAACCGACAGGAAGTTTAAATGGTCGTTCAGCTTTAGTCTCTCAGGTGACAATCGTTTCATTTGGACGACCTTTAATGTGAAAATCTAAAAGTGTTAATTATAAAAATGTGAAGAAAAAAAAAAGAAAAATATGTTTTAAATATTAGAAATATTAAATTATTAGTTTTCTTCTTTTTTCTTGATAAAAAAGTTTTTGTGTTGATTCTTTAATCATTTTGCTGCTAAAATAACAGAAATGTTTTGGTTTTAGCTTCTAAATTTTGACGTTTATTGTTAAATAATTCAGCAAACTGAACATTTTTTCTCATATTTCTTCTACATATATATTTTTTAAAAATATGTATATTTAAGGAGCGTAACGTTTTTAATTTTAAAAAGTTTCTGTCTTTTTCTGCAAGTATTTTTAAAAATGAATATGTCTGTGTTTTGTCATTTCAATCAACTAATTGCTGAAAAAACTAAAAGTCCGTTTTGCTCATAAATTGTTTATTTTCTTAGTTTTCTTTGTCAAACTGAACTTCCTGTTTTGTCGTGTTGGTTGGAGGAAACTAAACGTTGAAGCGTCTCTTCAGGCTCGTGGTTCTGCTCTAGTTTATAGATTTTATTTTACAAGGTTAAACATTTTTAAATCAAAATATTGTCCCATTAATAAAAGATACATGAACGAACAGAATGTCCCTTTTTATTCCTCTTTATATATTTTATTATTTTATTCCTTGTTAGGATAAAAATGAAAAGAACTGCTGAAAAATCTGTCAATTCAATTAATTTATCTGTTAAAATACAAAACATTTCTTCTTATTTGTCTTTCATTGACTCAGTAAACTGAACATTTTAAGGTTTTTGACTGTTTTTTGACTTTTCATCCTTCACTAGTTTTTTATATTTTATTTTGCGAGCTGAAATGAATCTTGAGTCCTGGACATGAACAGGATCTGAGTAAATAATAATAATAGTTATTTTATCATTCAGTGAGTTTAATTAGACTTTTTGTAATTCAGACTCTAATAATAATTTGGACGTCAGTTATCAGAGTTCAGATCGATGGTTGTTTCCTGTCTGCTGTTTTTAACTTCTTCTTCTTCTGTGGTGGTTTAAAGGTGGACCAGCTGTTCCTCCATCATCCAGTGAACTTCAGTCGTTTTCTGGACATTCAGATAAAATTTGCTCTAAATTCGGTTTATTTCCAAACCCGACGTCACATTTCAGATTTACAGCCTCAGATGTCGGATCAAGTTTTCTTCAGTTTGTTTCGGTTCCTGAACATGAAGAGGAGAAAACGAATCCAACAGTTCGTAAACATCCGATGAACGGCGTCTCCGTCCGCCGCTAGAAGACGACCCTCGAAGACTTGGACTCGTTCTCCACGTGCACCACCTCCTCCATCTTCTCCGCCGCCTCCTGGTCGTCCTCGCCCACGCCGTCCTTCTTCAGGATCTTCAGCGGCCACCAGAGGGAGCCGTTGCGGCGGTCCCAGCGGACGCCGTGCTCTGCGGGCCAGCAGCAGGGGGCGCCCTTGTCCCCCGTCAGGAAGTAGAGCAGGGCGTTGAGCCAGGCGTTGCAGGACGCCAGCGGCCTGGTGACCTTGTAGCAGATGGACACGGTCTTCATGACGCTGCAGCCGCCGACCTGTCCGCGCCGCAGCAGCAGGAACAGCGTCCGCGTCACGTGGAACGGCAGGAAGCAGAGCGCGAACAGCAGCGTGATGGTCACGATGGTTTTGATGGACTTCCGCCGGCGCCGGATGTAGTGCGAGTACTGCGACCCTGAGATGGACACCGACGTCCTCTCGCGCTCCCTGGCGCCGTCGGACGCTCCGTCCCCCACCGGGCCGTCCTCGCCGCCCTCCACCGAGCTGGGCGGCGAGCGCAGCGTCTGGAATATCGTCCTGACCACCTGCGAGTAGCACCAGGCGATGATGACGAAGGGCACGAAGAAGCCCAGCAGGTGCAGCACGACGCCGTACGGCACGTAGTCGGCGAACTCCTTGTCGATGGCGTCGTCCCAGCAGTTCGTGTACCCGCCCTCGTCCTCCGGCTGCGACCCGTTGGCGGCGGCCCAGGCTCCGTCCACGCCGCCGCCTCGCCGCGGGACGTATCCGGTCTGGGCGAACCTGAAGATGGGACAGGTGAGGACGAAGACCACGACCCAGACCAGCGCGCAGGTCCCCTTCACCACACGCTTCGACTCCAGAGTGATGGTCCTCATCGGGTGGCAGATCCCCAGATACCTGCAGGCACAGACGGCGTTAGCAGCTTCAGTTAGCGGAGAATGAGCAGGATTATTTCTTCAGGTTATTTGATGTTCATCGTTTCTGTTTTTTTTTTTTTATTGTGTTTCCTCTAGATTTTATAGCTGTTTTGTGTCACTCAGAACAGACCGACCAATAGAAACACAGCGTTCATCGCTCAGTCCCGCCCACCAGATCCAACGTTTAGATTTGTTTTGGATTCACATTAGTTTAAAAATTGATTAGAAATTAAAACGTTTGTATTCACAAACAAACAATGTTAAGGTCATTTTATGGTTGTTTTCCTTTGATGTTTTGTTATTTTTTGTGTCTTTTTAGGGTCATTTTGTTTCCTTTTTTATCAGATTATGGTTGTTTTCTCTTTAACTAATTTTAGTTGTTTTGTGTCTTTTCGTCATTTAATGTTTGTTTGCTTATTTTCTTCTTGCCATCTTGATTTTTTTTCTTATTTTATTGTTGTTTACTCTCTGGCTGTCTGTCTGCGTCTCCTCGTGGTCGGGTCGTGTCTGACCTGTTTCAGGTGTCAGTGTTGGACTTACCTGTGCACGGAGATGCAGGTGAGGAAGAAGATGGAGCAGTAAAGGTTGAAGTAGAACAGGAAGCGGACGAGGCGGCACATGAAGTCTCCGAACACCCAGCGGTCCCTCAGCACGTAGCTCGCCACCAGGAAGGGCAGCGACAGGCCGTACATCAGGTCCGTGGTGGCGAGGTTCACCATGTAGATCAGCGACGTGTTCCAGCGCCGCGCGCCGCCGCCCACGCCGCCGCAGCAGCCGCCGTGGTGGCGGCAGGAGCGCAGCAGCACCACGGAGTTCAGCGTGAGGCTGAACAGGAAGGTGAGCGAGTAGCAGACCGGCAGGAACACGTACTTGTAGGACTCGTCGATGCTGCAGGACGCCGGCGGGACGGACGAAGCGGGCGCCACGCCGGACGTGTTGGGATGGCCGCTCGCCACCGCCGCCGCCACCAGCCCGATGTCAGGGCTGACGCTGGGGACCTGGCTCAGGCCCATGACCGACCCTGCAGGTTACTGGAGTCGCAGCGTTTCCGGTTCCTCCGGCGCCATCGCAGCGAGTCAGAGCGGGCGGCTAACGGCGGCTAACGGCGGCACGCCGGACGCTCCGCCGCCACCACCAGGACGAGTCCGACCCCGAAGGGAAGAGGGTCCCCGTTTCTGACAGGAAACAAACAGAACACACAGCTCACTGAGGGTCAACTGTCACTCAGAACAGAGCGGCCAATAGGAACACGGCGTTCATCCCTCAGGGTAAGTCCCGCCCACCCGAGCCAACCGGTTAGATCTGATTTAAAAATAAAAATATAATAAAGAAAAAATGATTCAAAATAAAAACATTTGGCTTAAAAAAATTAAAACTTTAAAAAGTGATTCAAAATCAAATCTTTTTTTTTGTGCAAAAGTTTTGTGAGTAAAAGTTTTTGAGAAGTTTAAAGAAGATTTTGGTTGCAAACAAAATCTTAAAATTAAAAACAAAAGCTTTGGATTTTAAAACTTATTTAATTTCCAAACAGAATACTCAGATTTATAATCACATTTTATTTGCAGACTTTTTTTTTTTTGATAAATAAACATTTTGGTTACAAACTTTTTGATCCACATTTAAACATCACAAACTGATTTCATCTGCGACGTGTTTAATAAAAACTGTGAGTAAAGTTTTCCTGTGGACTTTGAATAAAACCCGTCGGTGCCTCCGTACAGAAACAGACTCATTAAAATCGTGTTCTCGTTTCTGCTGACAAACACTTTGTTTTGCTCCATTAACGCGTCGATTATTAACGAACCTTCCGGAAACGTTTCCTGGCTCACGGAGCTCCTGAGAGGTCAGAGGTCATCAGAGTTCAGCTGTGATGGATGAAAACACGGCTGGTTTTTATTCTCTGGACTTTTCTCTGCGTTTCCTTCAGAATAATGGAAACAAAACACCAAAACAAACATCTGAGGTTAATTAAATATATTTAGTAGATTTCTCTTTTCTGATCTACATTTTATATGAATTACATCTAATATTTTCTCTTCAGTGACTATCAATAAAACGGTATAAAAACCTTTAAAGTCCGTTTTCTCTGAATTAGTTTTTTTCATAAATCTAACCTTCACTTACAGACACCAAACTGACCAGATTTATTCCTGATCATATCCAGTAAAAAATAAAACACAGTAAAATGACTTTGAAACTGGTTTTATCCAATGTTCAGATTTATGTCCTGGAAATATCTGCAGTTTAGCTCATATTTAATGAGTTTACGCCTCATTTGCATATCAAAACGAGTAAAAAAAAAAGTATTTCAGAAACAAAAAATGCTTTCTTGATTAAAAAAAAAAAGTTATTTACAACCTTCACTTTTAGTTCAGAAGCTTTTAAAGAGTGAAAACACTTCAGATTTTACTGTTTGTATGAGTTTCTGAAAACTACGAGCTAACATGCTAATAGCTGTTAGCATTGTGAAACGCTGGGATTAAGAACCAAACTGGATTAGAAATTCATTTTAGGATTCAGATACAAAACTGGATCCATTTAAAACAGAATTTAAAGCAAAGACAATTTTATGGTTTTGCGACAAAAGTTCCAGATTTATAAACATTTTGTGATTCACAAACAGAACTTTTTGATTTGGATTCACAAACAACAATTTTAGATTTAAAATGGCACTTTTTTGGGGTATTTTGGGATTCAAGAGTTTTAGTTTTAGATTCAAAAACCAAATCAAGGATTTACAAACTGAAGTGATTTTATAATAAACAAAACTAGAGCAATAAAACAAACTAACTTTAGATTTACAGAGGAATGTTTTCATTCTTTCTACCGTCTGTTTGACCCAAATATTTATTTTTATTTATCTTTGAACGTCTGCTTTATTTTTTGCTGCGACGATTAAAAACATTTTAAACGTTTGACGCCTCGAACATGAAAATCAGTTTTAACTTCAGATAAACAAACAGTTTGTTTGATTCTGCAGCTTTTCGTCGCTTCAGCTTCTGTTTCTGAACCTGCAGCTGTTTAACAGAAAAACTGTTTCAGGGTTCAGAGTCTCCTGATGGACATGAGACGCGTCTGTCCCCTGCAGCGTGCCTGTCCGTCCCACACCTGCAGATATCAGCTGACAGTCACAGAAAAGAAAAACCAGCAGGAAGAAGAAGTTCAACCACGACACAAAAACCCTCCAGACACACGAAGCCTTCAGACTTTACCTCCTCCTGTCCTCCTGTCCTCCCGTCCTCCCGTCCTCAGTGTCCTCAGTGTCCCGTCCGTCTTGTCCCGTCTCTCCGGTGGACTCGTGTCTCAGTCTGAGGCTGTTTCGGGTCCCTCTGGGTTCCTGCTGTGACCTTCAGCGTCTCTGTAAATAATTGATCAGCGTTCATTCAGTCAGAACTGCAGAATGAAACCCAATCCAGGCTGCAGA
>JAOWBC010000182.1:234411-245289 GCA_028566105.1 Hypoplectrus providencianus
ATTGAATGCCCCAAGTGGTCATGTCACACTGATTTTTATCAAAATAACCTGTCTGTCTGTCTGTCTGTCTGTCTGTCATCAGGCATCTCAGCTGATAGTAAACTATGACGAGCATGAGGTCAACAACACCTTCAAGTTTGGAGTCATTTACCAGAGATTTGGACAGGTAACCAAATAAAATAGAAATATTCACAACTTGACTACAAACATATTGATAATTTTGATCAGGCTAACATACTTCATGAAGTGAAAGAGGTGGTGTGTTCTAACAAGTTCAGATTCAGATTCAGATAAAGTTAACGTATTATAAACCAGTGGTTAGCCCTGATATGTTGTGGTGAAGGTGTCCTAGAATTGCATAAACTGGATATCAAAAAAGCTGAGAATCTTGTTGATTCATTTAGCCAGACTGATTCATGGTTGATGATGGTAGTCTCCGTTGTAGCCATTCATTGTGGTGGGGACATTTTTTGAACTTGACCCCAATATATAAAATAGCTTCTAGGATACAGTCTCATGAAACTTAATGACCACAAAGTACAGAACTAAAGCCTTCAGGCAAGTATATAAAAGGTATATTGACTTTTAGATAGTTTTAGATAATGTATCTGGCGTGTTAGAGATGTGAACACTGATTGCTGTATGTTGTGAGTCTGATGGCACCCTCACCTGTCTGTCAGGTGTCGGAGGAGGAGCTGTTCCGGAACAACGAGGAGACGCCAGGCTTCACCGAGTTCCTGCAGTTGCTTGGAGACACAGTGGAGCTGCAGGACTTCAAGGGGTGAGCGTCAATAAAACTGTGAAAACATAGTTATAAATATAGAGTTGGGTCGGTGCAACTGAAACTGAAAAAAACTGCTTCAACCACTATTTTAACTATGGAAGAACAAATTGGTGATGCTGCACAATGTTAAAATTATTTTTAATTTTTATTATTTTTATTAATGTTATTTTCACAGTATTCTCTTCAAGAATAAGGGAAACTATAAAATATTTTTTTTCTTATGTTTTAAACAAGTGCATAATATAAGAATGAAAGAAAGGCTATGTAATACATTTTTAAAGAACATAGTGGATCTTAATAGCTCCTGTTCATAAGCAATTTGTTTTGTATGAAGAAAAAAATAATTTACATTAAAGTAAATGTGATGGTGTCAATATTTTTGTTTCTGATTAAATCTACATGTTCTAAAGAAACAGATATTAACACTCTTGTTTATTTATTGTTGTTTGTTTTTGAAGGATTAGCATTTAGCTTGTAGGCACACAGAACTAAAGCTGAAACAGGGTGAATCCCCTTCTGTTTATTTGAATGTTTTCTTTAGACAGATTTATATTGAAATAAGAATTTGGTAATGAGCTATTGACTTTTCCCACTCATGATGTAAGTGTAGGCAGCGGCAGATGCTGTGTCCTTTTTGTTTTGGTAGTGGAGAACAGCAATTGTTCTCCAACATTAACTCCCAATTGCTTGAACTGGACTTTAAAGAAAAAGCAATTAAGTGTTTGGCTACAAAATTTGGGAAAGTCCTCTAAAGTACATCCAGCAGGGAGGAGTTAAACCTGCAGAGAAACACTCAGAGCCGACTGAGATTAAAAACAAGAAATTAAAGTTGTTAAATTCTAAGTGTCCCTCCTCCCTGTGTGCAGGTTTCGGGGCGGTCTGGATGTGTCTCATGGTCAGACGGGTTCTCAGTCTGTGTACACCGTCCACCGACAGCAGGAGATCATGTTCCACGTCTCCACCAAGCTGCCCTTCACTGAGGGAGACACGCAGCAGGTAGCCATCATTAAAACAGCAGGACACAACATGACAAAGCATTACACAACATGACTCAGCATGATGCATCAAACAGTGGGACACGCAGCGTGAAAAACAGCATGACTGAGCCTGACATGACTCAGAGCAACATGACACGTCCCATCACATGTAACATTTAACGAGCGATAAAATGTTAGCATGACAACAAAGTTCTCCTTCAGCTCCAGAGGAAACGGCACATAGGGAATGACATCGTGGCGGTGGTGTTCCAGGAGGAGGCCACGCCGTTTGTCCCCGACATGATCGCCTCCAACTTTCTCCACGCCTTCATCCTGGTGCAGGTGGAGGACCCTTGCTCTGACAGCACCTCCTACAAGGTGAGAGCACACATGTCCACACTGTTTGCAGAGGGTTCTCTAAATTTAGGACATACAATGCTACATTATATCTTTGAAGTTTATCACAGAATTTGGGCTAAAGCTAATGTGTCTCTAAAATATAGTGTTGTTGTTCTATTTCTGCCTGTTGTTTATGTTGGATTTTAACAGGTGTCTGTCACAGCACGGGAAGATGTACCTCCATTTGGACCCCCTCTTCCAAATCCTGCTGTTTTTAAAAAGGTGAGAGGAGGAGAGGTGTGTCTTAGATTGCAGAATATCATAAAAACTGAAACTTCTCAGTGTGTAAATGTGAACCTTTGTGTGTTCAGGGTCCAGAGTTCAGAGAGTTTTTACTCACTAAACTCATCAATGCAGAGCTGGCCTGCTACAAAAGCGACCGCTTTGCCCGACTGGAGGTAAAAACACACAAAAATGTCTGGTCTGCTGTGATGGAATGTAGATAAATACATTTATTAAAATACCAAACAAGAAGATTTTAAAACCGATCTTAAGTACAGTCAGGCCCGGGTGTTAAAACTTTCTGTTGTGTGTATGTAGGAGCGAACTCGGGCTGCGCTGCTGGACAGCCTGCATGATGAGCTGCAGAGACGCTCCCATAGCATGCTGGGATTGACGTCAGGTCTGGAGGAGGAGGGGCGAGGTGAGAACGGCCATGCCCATGGAGGACTGCTGGAGTCCATCAAGGTGTGTGTTTGTTTGTGGCAGACAGGGTTATCAAACTGATGAATCACTGCAACAATGAGACCTTCAGCACAGAGGCACAAATGTGCAAATCAATCTATGGCTGAGTGGTCCTGTAGTTTGAGGCGACCGACTGATATGAACACCATCACATCCAGGCTTACATAAGACGGAGATAATAACAGCAGCAAATGAAGATGTTCAATGTCATGTATTTCATAGTAACTCTGTACTAATGAAAACACTTTTTTTTTGACTCAATGACCCTGACCCCTGTCTCTCTCTCTTCTCCGCCAGAGGGCGATGCGAGGGCGGAGCGTGTCCATGGAGACCATGTCACGGGGCGGGGCTGGTCTGCCCACCAGTCTGAGTGGAGGTGGTCTGGCACACATCAGTGCCGAGGTGAGTAACGGAATGACAATCTTCTTTCATTATTAGAGTCAGAGCAATGCAGTGCCAGGGGCCCGACAGTCCCTGGCAGTGAAAGTGTGAGGAACTCAGTAACCCCCAAGCACATGCCATAGTGATGTAATTTACTGTGGTTACTGTGTTGCTCTCATCTTTCAGTGCAATTTGTTTTTTGTGCTTCAAAGTATTAAAAACACTTTTTGTCATGTATTTCTTTTACGTCCTTTTAATCCTGTTTTGGGGTCCTGATTGTTGTTGCTGAGTGTCTAATAGCTGCTGTGTGTGTGTGTGTGTTTGTCTCAGTATAACGTGAAGTCTCCGGTGAAGAGACGTTCAGGACTTTTTCCTCGACTGCTGAGTGTGGACAGCCAAACAGAGAAACACAGCCAGAGGAGGTAACTTTTTATTTCAGTTTTTTTAAGAGGCAGCTGCTGAAATCACAGCAGTACATTTCACTTTCCTGCGACTCAGAGCAGTAAGAAGTCTTTGACAGTTTTTTTTAACACTTGATAAATGTGTCAGTCTCCTCAGTGAGCAGAGGAGCTTTGACAGCTGCCACCAGACACTGGAGGTGAGGTCAGAGCTGCCGTCCAATCCCAGCTCTCCAGAGGCGGGACAACGGGACAGGTGCGTTGTGACTCCTAGTTTGGTGTATTATAATACATTGATGTTAACAAAAAAAGGTTTAAAAACAAAAATGCAACAAATAAAAAATTCACCTGCAAAGCTGCTTTGCTAATGTCAGATTTTGTCTAATTTAGTTTTTCCAATTCCCAGTAGAAATCTGTAAAGTACCCTATGCTTAAACTTTCCTCCATCCAGAGAGAAACTGTTGCAGTGTTGGCAGATGTGTTAGTTTTTTCGTAATCTGCAGGATTCAGGTGAAGAAGGAGAGCAGTAAGATTTCCAGATCGACATCCAGCACCTGCAGCTTCAGCATTCCTCCTGACGACGCACACCTGGTGAGAAAGGACAGCAACAGCCACAGGATGAAATCTTAATGAGCTATCTATTCTTAGAGTTTGTTCCACCAAAGAGAACTTAATTGAGGATCAGTTAAAAGTTACCAAATTAATATAGTTCTCTAACCCGACCTAATTTCAGCCCTGTTGTAATGATCCATAAATCCATTTAAGTGAAAGTACTAATAGAACACTGCAAAAACACTGTTACAAGTCTTGGGACGCCACTTTGAGAATCACTGGGCAACCTTATCGATTGGCCAGACATTTCAGTTGTACCCTAATTAAATCTAAATGTCATATTTCATGAACTCTTTTTATCCATTGTGTCTTAAAATCATATAATGTGTTTTCACCACAAACAACATGATATATTTGAGTGTGCAAAGAGTTTTAATGATGAGGGAAAATAAAATGTGCAAAGTGTTGAATTCAAAGCAGCTGGGATAAAGACAAAAGTGGAAAACTTAATTAAATGAAAATGAGACATTAATCAAATGCATGAAAACAACAGGAAAACACGGAGGACAGTCTTAGTTTTTATCGGGAGATATTCTGCTCCTGACAAATATAGTAAAACAGAAATCAAAGGACAGATTTTAATACAGTTTTTAATTTTAGTATCCGTTCTCTCTCTCTGTCTTTAGCTCGCCCAGGCAGCGTCTGTAGAAGGTCAAAGTTCAAGTCCGCTCATCGTTTGTCGCAGCCCCACAGGTTGAGTACAATTTGTTGCATCCACACACACTTGTGACATATTCAAATCAAAGCATTAAGGTCAATGAGTAAACTACATAGGAGCATTTTCCAGAAATTGGTGAATTTATAAGAGCTGATTCCTGTGTTGTAAATACAACACAGTCTGAAACTTGCACCTCTGATATTTACTTATCTATTTATTTGACAATGATAACGCTGTCAAATATTGCTTCGTGGTGTTCTTGTCAGAATTAGATTGGCTTGATTTTTTTTTTCTTCTGCCTCCCTTCAGAGATGAAAAATAAAAACTCCCCCAGGTCCAACCTCAAGTTTCGTTTTGACAAATTGAGTCACTCTGCTGCAGTAAGTCTGTCTTTTATTTTGTAATTTTAAGTCAGGTAACAGTGTTTCATGTTCTTTTACAGGTGTTGTGGCTGATTGGCAGAAACCATCACAAATTGACTTTGAATCCTGTTTTAAACCACATTTTCAAGAATATAGTTTTGGGGATTTTTGTTGTTTCACTCTATATTTAAGCCTGATTAATGATTTTAGTCATCAGTGTCTGGTTCTGAAGTTATCAAAAAAATAACCTGGGACCTCCTATGATGTTCAATGTTGATGAATAACATGGGATAAACCCTGATTTTTAATGTGAAACTTCTTTTTTCAATGTTTTTACTGGTTTGTATCAGTGAATCTTTTTAAATTGGAGGAAAGGAGTCATCTGTAGTTAATTCGGCTCACATTAAAAGCCTCCTGAAGATATCTTAACCAGGAGAAACTGCAATAAAATCAAAGCTCCCTTGATCCCTCCCTTCTTCCCAACATCATCAAACCCCTGCAGGCAGAAAAATGATGTATGGTACATTTAAAGTGATTCTTTGTGCTGGATGTCACCCTGTGAATATTAGTTTATTATATACAGTTGGAGCTCATTCACCAGTCAGACATTAGATGAGGTCATTAAGAAAAATCCAGTCAAACTGGAAATCCATATGTAAAACACAAAGGAAATATAATATATATTTCATGTACGATGTAACCATGTCCTCATCCCCCCATACAAATCCGATGTTTCATGCTCTTCGTGCTCCATGTACATCATCATTTATTCACTTCGTCTGTTTCTGCCTTTATCCACATGCAACAAAACCTGTTAGCTGAACTTCAAATATCTGTTCCTGCAGCTGACTGTAGACGAAATTATCTTTTGTCTTTGTGAAAATGCTGCTTAACTTTATTTATCTTTAGGACCATGTTTTCCAGCTTCTCGAACACATAAATGTTTTCTATCTGCTTCTTTCTGTCTGTCTGCAGCAGGGGAACTAAACTGTGAGGACAGCAGTGGGAGGTGAGTATTATTATTTGTATTACAATCTGTTGAAATGCTACAAAAAAACAGAAAAACAAGGCTGTCACAAGAACGGATGCTTTAGTTGATGCTCACCTGCTGCTAGAAGTCCAGCATGTGGCTCATATGTGCAGGTTTGTGCAGTGTCATTTTTATCCCCAGTGCAAGGTTGAATTTCAGCCTACATGCAGAAGAATTCTGTGTGACAAAATAATGGTATTTTTGAGCTCCTCATGTTTCCTTCAAGAAATCTGAGCTCCACGTAATTCGACGTATTGCCAACCTTACTATATTTCAGAACATCAGGCAACATTTTAAATTAGCGAACTGAAAGCTGAAGAGTAAGAGTTTAGTTGTAGTTTTAACATAAATTGTGTTTTGAATCTTTTCATTTTTCTCTTCTTTCATTTTTCATTTTTCAGATTAACAACGAGGTTCAGTCAAACATCAGCCTCCGACCACGAGGAGGAGGAGGAGGAGGAGGAGGAGGAAGGGGAGGACATTGATGTGAAGACACTGATGGGTTGTCCCACACACACACACTGACACACACACACAGAATAAAAAGGGAAAACACTTCAACACATTGGTCCTTTGCTGCTACTCAGAGGGAATCAAACCTGCAGGACTGTGCATGTCAACTCACACTGAGGCTGAAGCTTTAACTCACTGCAATACATCCACATCATTTCGAGAGTCATGCCATCAAATTTACACACTGTTGGTCCCTTTTTGTTTAGTCTCTTCTTCTGTCTTTAAAATCAGTCTGATGATGTCATAGGGATGTTACTCTGGCTATGATGTTACTCAGAGTATGTGAGCCCTATCTTTTGATTCTCTTCTGACTGAAGTCTTGCAAAAACGTGCAAAAAACAGACAGATTTTATTTCTACGTTCTATAGTAGTGGTTCCGCAACTGCAGATGGTTAATGTGTGAATCATTATGATGACTAACAAAATTGTGCACTATGAAGAACAGAAAACATTCAGAGCAGAATCTTCAACACGACAAAAAAAGAAAAAAAACGTCTTTACATATTAATCTATACTAACTCTACTGGTCCCGGACAGCATTTAGTTTCGGTGCATACTTACTGGAAGAGGCCTGTGTTTAAATCAAACATGCCCTCCTATAGTTTAGCATAAAGTCTTCTTTGTGATCCCAACCCGTAACCAAGGACGCCACAGGTGAACCAGGGGAGCAGCGACAACAAAACAAAATGCAGTGCCCTCTAGGGTGTCCTTCGACTGAAGAAAAATGAGATTCAGTGCCCTCTATGATGGCCTACAGTATAAGAAAAAAAATGATGCAGTGTCCTCCAGGGTGTCCCTCCAGTAAATAAAAAAACATGATGAAATACCCTCTACACTGGCCTTAAAATTGAGAGAACATAATGCAAAACAGTGTAGGCTGCCCTTTATGCAAGAAAACTACTCAACATGAGTCCACCACTGAATTTAGTTCAAACGGATGGATCACAAGAATTATTCCCTCAGGACTTCTGTGCAAATTTGTCCTGAAAAATAAATACATAGTCTTTAACTTGTTAATGTGCTCTGTGTCCAACCTTGGAGCCAAACTCCTTCACTGGCGGCTTTACAGACCAATTCATCACTATTATCACCATCAGGATGAACAGCGGTTGCTCTCTGTTTGAGAGGAATTATGTTGCACCTGTAACTACGCCCCCCAGTGATGTCCCGCAGTACTGCAGTACACTTTTACATCCCTGCACTGAAGCGAGGAGTTAAACAAGCTGCCGTTTTTTAGGTTGTTGTTTAAATCCACTGCAGAGAGTCTGAGTGGATCATACACTGTGTTTTCCTTGATAGTTTTATGCCACTGATGCCACACGTATTGAGTGGATGTTGATGAAACCCAGCCTGCAGAGGCTGAGCTCTGTTTACTGCAGTCATGTGAACATGTTGTGATTGTAGAGTTTAGCTGATTTAAATCAAACTCTGATGGTAAAAACAATTAAAGTGTGTATCTCAGACTTTGTCTCAGTTTCAGACTTCACACTGTTCCTGTTCACCAGTGGTGGAAATTAGATTCAGTGCAGCTGAAGTTTAAGGTACTACTACGTAAAGGCCAAAAAAGGAAAACATAATTTTCTTATATACTGTTCTTTCTTCTTCCATCAATTACCTGACAACAATATTTGTGTACTTTTGCTACTGACACTTTAATTCCATGAAGTTAAGAATGCTGGTGTACTTTTTCCTTTGTATTTTAACTTACGTAGTATTTTAAATGTATTTTTATATTGTGGTATTATTATTTCAGTTTTACCTTTTATTGTAAAGTAAACAATCTGAGTACTTCTTCCACCACTGGTGTCCACTTTGAAAGTTTACAGTTACAAATACAGTTTTGATTTTTTACTTCAATGTATACTTACTGCAGTGATAAATTCTGGTTAGTGTTAGTATGTAGTGTGGAACTGGGACGCGGTTGGAGATGTATATTCTGTTTGAATGTTGAATACTAATGATGTCGTATTAATCAGGGACACGCGGTGAAACTGGAGGCTGATATTCACTGAAAACAGTTTGGATGGGGAAACAAATTACTAAACAATATTTATATGGCCTAATATCTAGCTATTTAATTTTGTATGTGATTTCTAGTTTCCCGTGATGTAAGTTTTATTGCCTAGTTTAATTTGTTGACTTGTTGTTCTAACATTTAAAAAAAAATAGACTTTAATCAAACCAGCTGATCTAGCCCTATGAGAAATGACCATGATGTGTTTTCACACATGTGAAAACACATCATGGTGGATTATTTTACTCCAGAGTTATCAAAGTTTAAATTGGACCCATTTTTCACCAGAACATTTACATACAGTAATACTTGCAAGTTTTAATCACAGGTCAAACAGTAACCCTGGAGGTTACAAACACAAGTTTTCCCGGTGATGTTTTATTAGGTGCGCTGTTATTTCTGACACTGTAGCTAAGTATGAAATATGAAATCTAAAATAACACATATTTAAACTTTACAAGCATTACATAAAAGTCAAATAAATGACCAAAAAATGAATAGCCTTCTAATATTAAAACCTCAATTGACATTTTTATGCTGAGATGTGTCTGTGAAGCCACAAATGGACAATAAAATTATTGGTGTCTCATAAATTACTCGAGTCAAATCAAATCAAAATTTAAAAAACTTTAATAATGGCCATGGGGAAATTAATTTAGTCTATTGGCTCGACTGAGGTGTAGCTTGATGGCTGTAGTAAATCATCTCTACGTTCATATTTAATTCTAAGGATTTATACAGTGAAATGGTCCAAAAAGGTCTGGAATTCAAGCTGCAGATACACTTGCAATAATAACTTTTTAGCTGCAGCCACATATAATCCTTTCAGTTGTTCTTACTTTCTCTATTAATCATGCATGCAGTGAACATCAGCCTCCATGTTGCTCTGGATCTGACAGACTAAATGCTGTAAATGTAATTTCCTTGTCATTTCAAATGATGTCTGTATGTTTACACACATCAGCCACCAATTTAACTTAACAATCCATCTTCAGGACTGAGACTTGTTTTATCGACAGTTTGTTGTTCTCATCACAGCCATGAGTCGAACTTGCAGGTTTTATGTTCAAAAAGGATAAAATGCTGTGAAGAACTCTACATAAAATCTTGTGAACAGGTTGGACTCCAAGCCGTGCTGAACATGACAAATTGTGAAAACCTGCAAAAAGAAGCTTCACTGCCGTTGGATGCAAAAAACTACAGAAAACTGATAAATATTTTGCACTAAACTTACACCAAGCTCTGTGGATCTTCCTCTGTGGATGTTCTATTTAAATATATATACATGAATATTAAATATGTACAGTCTGAACCAGAGCACTGACTGAACTGTAATTGTCTTGATTGCACTGAAAGCACAAAATATGTTCTGACTTTCTGATTTAAGTTGTAAATGTCTTTTTCAGTTTAGTTTTTTTATTATTATTATTTTTTTTCCAAAATCAGAGTAATAATTTATTTTGAATAGGAAGGGATTGAGAGGGAAGATGTAGCATAAAAACTAAGATGTCGCTGTGTTTCTGTGTTCAGTGTTCTGCACCATGATGGAAATTTATTTCTGTGATTCTGTGACATGTAAAATCTAAAGTTATAAAGTTTCTGCAGGACAAGACATTTTGCACTTTGTTTCACTGATATTTGTGTGTGTGTTATCCTTTCTTATTTCTGATTAAAATAAACTTCCTTTTTGGTCCTTGACTAGTAAATTCAACAAAACAGAAAAAATAAATGGCATTTCGGGTTAACAATAATATAAATAAAAAAACAATCAATTCAAATAATGTGAAAATCACAATTTTGACCACATTTTGGGATTTATACAATTTGTCCCACATACCTGTAATTAAAATAGTTTAGTTAGTTTAGTTTAGTTTTTGGCACAAATACACTGAGTAACACGATATAAATCATCTATGTAGTGATTTGGTATCAAAAGTTTTGACATCTCTGATGTCTGCAAGAATTGCATTTTTGGCAGTAGGGTCGTGAGGTCAAGGTTCAAAAAAGGCTCTCACTGCAGTGAAGCGCTACTATGGGGACTGATATTGTCAGACGTCATTGTCTCA
>JAOWBC010000182.1:253777-278589 GCA_028566105.1 Hypoplectrus providencianus
ATATATCAATTTTATAGTCAACGAGGACAACCTTTAGTTGAAATAGTCACAAAAACACAAAGGTCATGTAAATGACAATAAAAATGAGAAATTAACCCCAAACAAAAAATGATAACATGAGTGAATTTTTGACTGATATCACATGTCAAAAAATACCTGTTATGTTGGACTTTGATTTGCAGGATACGAGTCGGCGTTATGAGAACAAGGCTGGAGCATTCATCACTGGGATTGATGTCAATTCAAAGGTAGGACATCAACCATAGACATCAACACAGATACTCAATCCATTATACTAGAAGACGGTCAATACATCACAACAGCACAGGGATTGAAAAACAGGCAGTGGTACATCACAGCATTTAAGTAGCAAAACCTTTTCTTTAAAAAAAAACATGTTCATCTTAGCATTTAGTAAATGAGCAATAGTTCATATTCATACTCTTAATTTTCCATTATGCAATATTTTTAATTTTTAAACCTTTTGATAAAAAAAATTGTCTTCTTTTTTTCTTCCATTACAACTGAAGGGCATCTTTTGACATTACGTATACTAGGAACCTGTGGTTTGTATATGCAACATGTTCAAGAGAAACACCTGCTTTACACCTGCTCTGCATACCAGTCTGCTTTGTGTAAGCAAAGCTTATCGTAGCTTCCCTTAATTTTTATCACGTGACTGTTGGTCTTCGACGTCTTATTCATGGCTTCATAGAGTCCTGAGGAATGAAAATTGAAAACCTGCTTTTACACTCATCAGTGGGCACTGGGATCGTAAGGGTTAAAATCTTAGTTAAAGCTCTGAACATACAGAAAGTGATGTGTCCAAATTATGTGTTTGTGTTGTTTTCTTTTTTCAGGAAGCAATTGAGAGGAAAGAGAAGCGAGCGAAACGTTTTCATTTCCGTCCTGAGGAGAATGTTGATCAGAGAAATGTTTTTCTGGATAAAGACACTATGAAAACAGGTAAAAGGAAATGCCTTACAAGTGGCTACATAGTGTCTACATAGCAACCCTGATTGGATTGACTGTTCAACTTGTTTTCTTCTGTGGTGGTCAGCTATCCCCAGACTGCGCATGGAGGCGATCCATGTGACGGGTGTGGATGACATGAGCACACAAGACGTCTTCGGATATTTTAAGGAATATCCTCCAGCACACATTGAGTGGATCGATGACGCATCTTGTGAGTGTTACACATACGCACTCACACAGTGGATGAAAAAACGCAGATCCTTTGCTGCATCAGAAGTACCAGTAGCACACTGTGGAAATACTGTTACATGTAAAAACTGTGTATTGAAAATCGTAAGTATAATCAGGAAAATGTATGAAAAGTATTAAAAGCATTGAACAAGTGACTACTTTTGCAAGCTGTGCTCTCTGTAAAGATTCTGTCTTCAAGTCACAGACAGGATGCAGTTGCATTTAAAGTAACAATTTAGAAACTCTTAGCTGACAAATTATTCAATATATGGATGCCATTAGAAAATGAAAGAAAAAACACAAGCCTGATTCCAAAGATTAGCAAGCAACCATTGAATCAGACGCTCCTGTTTGACTAAAAACCATCTTGTTTCCTAGGTAACGTGGTTTGGCTTGATGACAACACAAGTATCCGAGCTCTCATCAACAGCAGCCGGATGCCCGACCCAGAAACAGTTACAACGGAGACAGGGAACACCAAACAGTCGCATGAACAGAACAAAGGTCAGTCTACAAACAGAAATACAACCAGCCGGTTCATTAAGTGAGCAAACAACCCAATTTGTGTAAAACTGAAGTTTTTGCACCTTGTAGGTCATCGGGGTCAAAGATCAGACGATGAGGATGAGGAGGAGGAGGGTGAGGTGGATGACGAGGAAGCAGTGAAGAAGAGCAGCGAGATTGAGGTTAAAGACAGCGATGGCGAGGCGGAGCAGAAAACGAAGGCTGAGGGCGTTCAGGTAGACTGGAGTTTACACACGTGGAAACTGAAGGGACTGATTGATCTCTTACAATAAATGAGGAATGACAGCTGTGTGTCGCTGTATTTCAGGTGGACGACCTGTCCCTAGCGGAGAGAGAGTCTCTGCTGAGAAATGACCTGCGGCCAGCCATCAAGCCATTCAAAGGAAACAAACTCTTCCTGCGTTTCGCCACACATGGTGAGTTGAAGTTAAAGTTAACTTTTTCCACTTACTGCTTCTGTCTGAAACTGCATGGGATTAGCATAAAATGGCCAAGTCTCTAAATGGTAGACATGTAGGTACCACAGAATAATTCTTATTCAGATATCCCAAGGTTAAGAGGTCAGGGGGCTCCTCTGAAACTGCCACTGTGAAGATAATTAAAAATTATATAATTAAAAATATGAAGATAAATTTGATGCATTTGTGTTTTTTTTTTGTTCAGATGATAAGAAGGAACTGGGAGCCGCTCGGCGCAGCAGATACTACATGAAGTACGGAAACCCAAACTATGGAGGCATGAAGGGCATCCTCAGCAACTCCTGGTGAGAAAGAATATGTTGTTGTTTTTTTAACTCCAGTAAGAAAACTTGATAAAATGTAATATTTAATCGTCTTCTGATTTAATGTCATGAATACAAAGAGAAAGAATGAATTAAAATCTGTTACTCACTCTGTTCCAAAAAAGTTTAGTAGTATTCTTAAAAAAGGAAGCACAGAGAAGTTCTGCTGTGTTATACATACAAATGATTTTATGTCTTTTGCATCTTCAGGAAGAGGAGATATCACAACCGGCGGATCCAGCGAGATGTCATCAAGAGCAAGAAACCTCTGATTGGAGACAACATGGGACACACCCCGCCGTACACACACAGACACTCCGGTAAAAACAAATAGTTCAGACACTGAACAACAACATGTTAAAAGCAGGTGTTCATATTTCTTCAGTGAACAATTTTGCAAATCATCTCGAGGGACTCAACATCTTATAGAGCTTTGAAACACCAATCCTTGAAACTTGACAGTATATGAGCTACCATTCACTTCTCCAAGAGTCATGACAGTAATTGTCGCAATCTATAAAGATGGCATGTAACTTGTAGAACTACTATGAACATTCAGCATCTTCAAGCTTGGAGACAAACTGTTTTTTTCAGCAATAAGCCAAAGTTATTTGTCAAGAAATATTTCCTGTGTGGCTTATCCACATTGTCAGGATTTGATTGAGTAAAATATAAAAATGTAATGCATGAAAATATTAACCACAAAAAGGCCAATGAATAATAAATGTACTTTACTATACATATGTGGCTGACAACCAGTCTGACAAAAGTATGCTGCACCAAAATAAACAAATGAGGTAAAATATAAGCATGAGATCTATCATTCTTCTTCTCCTCTCCAGCTGACCTGGTCAACCTGCCTGAGGAGCCCATCAAGGAGGAAGAGGAGGAGGAGGAAGATGATTACAGTGATGAGGACATGGACTCCGACGACAGGGTGGTGGAGTACAAAGAGCGAGCTGAAAAGGAGAGAGGCGAAAAGGGTGGCAGTTCCCGTTCTCTGGGGGCGGGGCTTCGCAGCCGTGTGGACCGCTCTCCTTCACCGTGGTCGGAGTCTGACGAGATGGACTATGACCTGGAGCTGAAGATGATCTCCACACCATCGCCGAAGAAGAGCAAAAAGATGACAATGTATGCTGACGAGCTGGATAGTCACCTGAAGAGCATCAGGTCAGCCAAACCCATTTTTCAGATGTACATATTAAGGTATATAGATAGAATAGACATTTCTATGAACAAGCTTCCTGGTTCCTATTGTGAACCAATAAAAAGCCAACTGTTTTGGCTACTTCCATGCTTGGACCAGAATGTTGTATTTAAAAGGTATACAGAAAGCTAAATTAAAACCTGAAACGACCTAGGTCCTGTTGTTTTTTATTTATTGATTTTTGCTTATTTCATCTTGTGAGCAGGAATCGGGTGGGGGGGTCTGGATCCCAACCCAGGGTTAAATCACCAACGCCTGCCAAGGTGATGGACGTCCGGCAGCTGCTGGAGGAGAAAAGACAAGGGCTCTCCCAGCACAGACAGCCCCCTCCAGTTTCAACTAGCGGAAAATTAGGTCTGCTGTTTTTTAAACATTACATTTACAAAGTATAAATGATTTCAGTCCGTTTCACAATCTTAACCTGAATTTTCCTTTTGCAAAGGGTCTCAATGGAGTATTGGAAGGTTTTGAGTTTTTATCAAACAGTATTGCCATGGTGTTGCATAATTCTCCATGGAAGGTGTTTTTAAAGGGGCTATGGATGCTTGAATACTTTGCACACACATTGCGAGTGCTATACTTTTGACATGGGATGTGGTTTCTGTGTTTGGGTGTGTTTGTCTGCAGATGTACGACAGCGGTTGGGGAAAAGGCGCTACTCTCCTGACAGACAACGATCCCCGTCCCCCGTCTCCCCCAGAGACACACCTCCAGCCAGAGAACCAGTTAGAGACGTGCATCGCAGACTGGGTGTGGCCAGTCAAGACAACAGAGGCCTCTACTCCAAATCATCCAAAGACAGAAAGACAAGTACGGAGAAATCACTTACTGAAAGCACAACTGAGAGGGGTTTGAAATGTTTAACTTAAAAGTAAAATATAACACCACTTAATCTCAAATTTAGACCCACACTTAAAAACGGTTTTAAAAACCACCCTGTTTCTGTTTCAACTAGATTATTTTATTATTCATCTGATGCCATACATTTTTGTGTTTTTTAGAGAAATTAAACCGTGCTAGTGAAATCTGGGTCATTTGCTGCTTGTCGCAGTGCCATTTAATAGCTTAAGTTTATGTTTGCATGTCAGTAACAATTAGTCTATTAATCAATGAGTTGAACAACAGAGATTTAACCATCTCTATAATGACTGTGTGAATAATTTTAAATGCAAAAAAAAAATTCTAAATAAAAAAACATTTTTTATTTGTAGGTCTTTATTGGAAAACATTAAAGAAAATCAATCAACATGTTTTAGCTGTCCAACTTGTAGCATCCTTACAAAAGCATTTGTAATATTTAAAAAATATGTCAAATCAAACATCTGAATCAGTAGCTGTGCCTCATGTATGAAGCAAGCTGTTTGATTTTTTTTTTTCCTCAATCTAGGCTGTTTGTTTTTAACCTCTCCAACTCCTCCTGCAGGTGGGCTGTGGAGCAGACTTGGCTCTGTGGAGGACGACAGCAACGCTGGACGCCATGAGCATAGATCGAGCAACCGACCATCAGGCCTCTTCTCCTCGTCCTCAGGGAGGAACTCCGCCAGTGAGGGCTGCAGCAGCAGCAAAAGACGAGAGGAGGACGATGAGGTGGAAGAAGAAGACGACTCGACGCTGCAGAAGATGTGGGGTGCCATGATCAAACAGAAACAGGAGCGTCAAACCCATAAAATAAAGAAGAGCCGTCTGGACAACCTGCCATCGCTGCAGATCGAGATCAGCCGCGACAGCAGTGACGACTCCGATGCCTAAAATAAGCCTAGGGTGAAGCAAGGTGTCTCTTTCAGACTTTACATCACTCTTTTGTCCAAGTACAATAATATAAAGACATGAAGCTGTCAGACCAGACTGCAGATCTGAGGCCAGTGTGGTGGATCGTGTTTTCTTTTTACATATTGTGTCTCTTCAGTCCAGGATGGATTAATAAATGGGGCCTAGCTGGCACAGGCAAAGGGGCCCTGAGGGATCTGAGGGCCCCTGTTGGAAGTGACTGTTAACATCACCTCAGTTAAAAGAAGAGGTCTCCTAACGGTTGTTTTTTTCTATGTTTGGTCTTGTAAAGGTATGGTTTGGATTATTTGAAGTGTGGTTGTATGATGTGCTTATCCATAATCATTATATTACCTATAGTACACTGAAGTCAACGCACCTCCATTGTCCAGGAAGTGTATTGGCCTGAAAATGTTGACAATGCATTGTTTAGAATCTGTGAGAGTTCTCTTGCTTGCTTCTACAGACTGGGGGCAGGCCAGCTACCATCTACTGTAGGTAATGCACTGACTATGGATAAGTAGCCCCACTTCAAAAATCCAGGCATCCATTTGAGGATCAAGAATCTGCATCCAAATCATATATAGAAACACAAATGCCAATTATGTGTTGTTGTAATGCTGAAATTTGGTGTAGCAACACAAAATTTGTGTATTTCTTGCTGCAGCATTTGGACCAACAACACTACCTGAGAACTCTGGTCACCTGCACTCAGTGAGGAAATGCAAAACAACTGTTGATAGAAAATTGCAATTTTGGTGAAGTCCTGAAATTTGTTGCACACGATGATGTATTGCTCATTCAATTAGTTACAGTCCCTGTGAACATCTGAATGGCCAGGGACTGCTCTTAGGGTCCCATCGTCTCAGTCCTTCCATGCTCCTGTCAAATACTGTGTCTGTGGGATATTTAATGGCCAAAACCCCTCAAGAATAAGGATTCATTTTCATCACATTTTCTCCTCTCACTTGGCCAAGTTTTTAATAAATCATTCCTTTATTACATTGGAGATTATGGACTTTGTCATGCCTTGAATTTGGCTTTGTATATTCAAGGTTTTTGTTGAGTGACGTCACAATTTCTTAGAGTCCTCTCCTGCATCGATGCCTCGTTCGGGACCATTCCTAGATGCTTTAAGCGTTGTATCACCTTGCTTTAGCTCAGCTTCAATATGTTGAAATTATTCAGTACAAAACTTCATTTAGTAAAGGTGTGTTTTTACTTTTTATTTGCCCCCTTCAGTCTGAGCAGAGCTGTGATGTTCATTCAGCATCGAGAAGGTCAATAAAATATTTATAGGAATGGATTCTAGCTAAAACAGCACCCTGTTTTTTTCTACTAATATTTCACTTAATGTTTCCTCTCATAGCAAAAAAGAACTGATTACCAACAGCCTCTTGAAAAAGACATCAGGGGAAACAAAAAAACAAAAGATTATTCACACTTTTTAAAATCCCCTCCTGTTATTGATCAACATCCCTCAGCACTGACAGACTGCCTTTTTTCTGTGGGATCACTGTGTTGGACTTCCTGTACTGTCTGTCCAGGTCTGCTTACATCATCTCTTTTATTTTCAAAATTATTTTTTATTTTAATTTTTGGGGGCCACAGTGACATCAAAAGTGAAACCACTTCTAGTCATGAATTAAGACCATTATTAACGTGATGGCTGAAGCTTTATTTTACGAACAGTAATTCCCCAGATGTTCCACCAGAAGGAACTGTGTAATTTGGAAGTAATTAAAAAGGAAAATAAAGGGAGAACTGGAGCTGCAGTGATAGGCTGACTAATCTGATAGAAAATAGAAAATAAACTATTTTGATAATTGTTAAACTGTTAATCCAAAAATGCTGTTTTGTCCTCTCAGATATGGAGATTTTCTTGATTTTTCTGTTTTGTGTTATTTATTTTGATATCTTCAAATGCTCCAAACAACCAAGTATATTAAAATTTTTAATATAAAACAAATTATCAAATCAGAAGAAAATAAATTCAATTGTCAAAATACTTAACAATGATTTAAGATTAGTTATTAATTGTTAAATGTTAAATGTTGAATTTTTTCCCCCTCTGATAGCAAAACATTTTTTTCTATCATTTAAATTTAAAATGACACCTCTGTAAAACTGTTGTGTCAATTTTGAATTGACACCTTGTAAAACAGGTTGCAAGTTAAACAAATTTAGTCTGAAGGGAAGTGAGTTTTACTTTAACTGCTTGTCTTCCTGTCTGCTTCATGCTCCAGTCCAAAGTGTTTTTAACATTTAACATTTACAGACATTTGCAGTAAGAATTGCTTTAATTCTAAGGGAGGAACGGACGATTAGAATGTGTTTTTACAGGAATTAGACAAATGGAACATGAATTTCTAATGTCAAACTTTGACGTTAAGTTTGACAGTGTTTAGTTCAGTGTTGAGTCTTAGTGTTTCTGATCTTGTCAGTTAACCATTACGACATTAACAAAAATTACTCAGCATCTCATTGGAAACAAAAAAACCCCCAATACAAATCAAGATTAAAAAAGAATGTTTTTCTCATGTAACAAACTGGCATCTTTGGTGCAGACAAGCAAAAGAAGTTGAATTATTGAACACCTTCAGGTTTTGGTCAATGAAACTGCACTGAGAAACTTCTTTTTGGAATTTCATACACAACAATTTGGGGTTACTACAGAATATATTTGCCATATCAGTGATAAAGGAAATAATTGTTTGTGGCAGCTCATGCAGGAGCAATGAACTATATACATTGACATGCTTGTTATGTGGGATTATAACTGCCTGTATATCTGAAGATCAGTAACAGGAAGTGTCAAAGTGTGTTAGAGGTCATTTAGAAACTTTCCATTACAGAGTTTGTCCACTAGAGAGTGCTGATACATTTATTTTTACACTGTTTAAATTCACAAACACAAGAAACTCTGTAATTGTGAATTCCCAGGCTGCTTTTCAGAACTATTCATGCTAAAAACACCATATCAGCATATGTGTTCTTTCTGTTTTTTACTCTAATGTATCAGTGCATCAGTACGTGTCTCACTCGTTGTCTCATTAGTTTGGTTATAATATTCCTAATCACACAGCCAGTTGTCACATGTCAAACAGCAGCAGTTTAAATCAAACTGAATTAAATGTTTCCTCTCTGCAGTTTTTGTCCTGACAGATCAGATCAGTCTCTGTCTGATCGAAGCATCACCACAAAATAAAAATCTGTTGTTTTTGTATCCGGTCTGGAGTTTCACTCTAATCATGTACAGATTCACAAATTTTATGTTAAAACCCATATAAAGATTTAAATGGTCAATTGAGAAACCTTCTTGACTCTCTGTAGGTAATGCACTGAAAGTCTCTTCTTTCTACAAGACATCTGATACAGAGTAAAAACTGGGATGTTTTGGCAAATGTCAAGAAAACCTTTTTTTTTTTGCCATTTGAAAGTCTTATAATACCAAACAAGGCAGGTAAGGGGAAATCCTGTCTTATTTTCATAGGTCATGCTTATTTTATTGAGGTATCAGCTCTGTTACCATTGCTCATATGTTTAGCTGCCTTTGTAACCTATTCTGCTGCACTGGCCTGCTCATTTTTTGAGTTGAACCCCCAGGGCAGACTGTGCAGTCCCCACCCATTAGAAGTGAGAAGAATTAGACATGTTTTTGGGTTCATAGCAGCCTATCTGGGTCACAACAGCACAACTTTCTACTGCTGATCTGAAATCAAATAATTTCCTTTTGCTATTAGCTTTTTCTCAAGTAATTTATAATAAAGAATGAAAAATCTTTGAAAACAAGCAAATATTTAAATAACTATAACCTATAGCTCATGCAATTTATATATTGCACTGTTTAGTAGCAGTTAAGCAGTTTAAACACAATTATTTTAACTGGACATTATTTTGAGTGAGACTTTAATTTGTCACACTTAAACTAAATTTCCTTGGAAGAAATAAGAATTACCAGTTAATAAACCCCTGGCTCAAACTCTGTTCTAAAGCAGTGACCACTTTTATGATTTATGTCAAAGTATGTAAATCACATGTAATGACACTCATCCATAATAATCTCTCTGCAGACCCTCCATTGTGTTTTTACGGCTGATAGTTGGAAATTAAATTCTCTGGCCCAGCTATTAGGCAGCTCTGTCTCCTGTCTGTCGGTCAAAAGTATGCTGGGAGACGTAGTGTATCCAGTATCCTTGTACTAAAGCACTTTCTCACCAAGTTATTAAACTTGTTAACTTCGCTGAGTGTCAGCCTGCTGTCAGGTCTCCACAGATCATCACTGCCCACTGTGAAATCTGTGTCCTTTCACATTCATTCACATTTATGACATCATCGTCAACGCTGTAAAGGAACTGGGTAAGCACAATAAAGGAGAAAATTAAAGAGATTCTCACCTGTCTCATAGAAGCTGTGGAGAATGTGAAGAAAGAAGAGAAAATGGTAGAGGTAAAGAGGATTGAGGTCAACTTGAGAGACATGAAACCAGAGTGCGAGGACACCAGGGGGGGAGCAGAAAGTCCTGAACCAGACAGCCAGGACTCTGCTGGATCAGATCCATGTCTGCAGCATAACATCTCCACTCTGATTGGACTGGAGGATGTGATCAATGAGGAAAAATGTCCAGGTTGTCACAGCTGCTGATGAGCTGCATGTCCTTCATCTTCTGGTTCCAACAACCCATCTGAGCAGGTTTCTTTCCTTTGTGAAACAGCTGTGAAACATCTGCTCTATTAATTTTTGTACATTATTTCTTTTATGTTTTGTTTATTATTCTTGCTGTTGTTAAGCATTTTTGAACATGTTTTAATATATAAACAAAATGTATTTTGATTATGGGTATGTTTGCCTTCTATTGACATCCTTCATCTCAATATCAAATTGCTTTTTTATTACACTACATTCTTCAGTGTACAAATGAAGAGACATTTAGGGCACTGACTAGTGCTGGGTTCATAAAGCTTTAAAAAAAAAATGTTTTTAAATGAATTTCACTAACTATCTACCACCTAAAAAACAATTGTTTAGTACTCTTGCAAGGCATACTTTTCTTCCAGCAAAAGTTCAGCTCTATTTCATCATGGTTTCTGAAGATATGCTGCTATGCTTTCTGTCAAACTCAGAACATATGACAAATAGATTAGTTATCTTATTTACTTCACAGAAAATGTATAATTTTCTATATGTAACTTATTTCTGAGTCATGAGTCACTCATAAAGACTGAATAATCTGCTATTGACAGCAGGGACATAAGAGTTTCCCTGTCAGAGTTACAGCTGCCATGTAAGGCTTTAGACTGAGTGTAAAGGATATTATTAGATACTGTAATCAAACACCAGACTGGTTGGAGAGATGCTGTATCACCATCTGATCCAACATGTTACACTAAAACTCTGTGTATAACTAAATGATTAACTCTGATGCCAATGAGTGTTCCCAAAGTGTTCAAAAGCCTGTGCAGTAATGTGCTTTATACAATAATTTTGTTGTTTTAGAAGCAGGGCTGTCTGCTCCTTGCCACTTTCATGCAGAGATTTGTCTGGGTTTTATTCACTACTTACTTATAACTTCTTTATTACCGTTAACTGAGGTATAATTTCCACATCTGCCCCATGATTGCCTCAGATCCCATCTAAAATGTAAGGTGTTCTTTCTTGCCCAGTCCTACACCCTTTCATGTTTTTTGAAAATCAATCATGTAGATTTTCTGTAATACTGTAATGCTAACAGACAAACAAACAGACAAACCAAACCAAAGCATAACGGCAGAGGCAGGAGGAGGAAGCTAATGTTATGTTA
The DNA here is from genome assembly GCA_028566105.1 of Hypoplectrus providencianus. NCBI lineage: Eukaryota > Metazoa > Chordata > Actinopteri > Perciformes > Serranidae > Hypoplectrus > Hypoplectrus providencianus. Next base: position 265,064 of record JAOWBC010000182.1, read on the forward strand.
CTGACTGCCAATGCTGGTTACTCTAAAAAACTGAATTACATCTGATGAAGCATGCATTGTGACTTGATTATGACTCTAAACCAAAATGTAGGACTTGGGACGTGTAAGTCATATCTTAGGGTTTAAATTTAGGACTTGCAAAAGGGTTGATAGTTTAATTACACGGTTGGATCACTACAAAAAGAGCCAAGAAAGGCCTCAAAGCACAGTACCCTTCTCGGGGGCTTGGGTTTCTCTAACTTGATGAGTCAGAAAGGGGATTTAATTTACAATTTCTGAGCTAGAACCCAGAATTTCTTGCTTTAAATGAAACATGGCCTACTATTACTTCTGGCTTATTGAAAAATAACTTGGTCTTCTGAAGCTTACCTGAACCTATTTTTTAATATTGTGCATTGTAATTTATATGTTTTATTTGCTCCGCCTATGTTGCAATATTAATCTTGTAAGCCAAGAAGTAACCCCCTCAAAACTTAAGTTTCGAGAGAAACATGCTTTGACCTCATGTTGCTGTGTTGGGAAACATGTCTGTCGTTATGTAATTAAAAAAAATAAAAAGATATTGCTCCAATCTGATTGGCTAATTTGTGTGGCTGTTATTTCATCAAACCAATGACATTGAGAGCCCGGTCTATTTGGCCGGAGATAAGCCAATAGCAGAAACTGACGTAACATTTGCTATAAATTTTTCATGTGACGTATGCGGCCTCCAGAAACAGTCGCCATCTTCTTGTCGTCGCAAACGGGCGGATAACAACGACAAGGCGACGGCTGAAATAAACGACGAAATTGGGAGTTATTTTCACCGAGCCAGGGCAGAACGCTTAGCTTCATGAGTTCATGGACTGCCTGTTGATCAATGGTTATGGTATTTGTAAGGCTGGTGTAGGTTTTCCCGGGTCGCTCAGCTCAAAGATGGACGACAAAGCGGCGAGGGAAGATGCCTGCCGAGAGTATCAGTCCTCGCTGGAAGACCTGACGTTCAACAGCAAGCCGCACATCAACATGCTGACCATTCTGGCCGAGGAAAACCTCAACTTCGCCAAGGATATCGTCGCAATTATTGAAGCGCAAATAAGCAAGGTTTTTATAAATATAGAATACTTTCAATTTCCGATGCTTTATGTCGATGTATGTTGTCACAGGCCCAGTCGACGATGTGCTGTTGGCTATGTTAGCTACTAGCTAAACATGGCGACTAGCGTTGTGTTACACGACATGTCACCTAGTTACGTTACATTCCGTTGTTCTTGTTAGCAACAATACCCGACTCATTTTCTGTACATTAAAGTGGTATCTTCGTGTTTTTATATAATACATTTCGTTTACTACAAAAAACGAGAACACATTTTTCACCAGTTACTATTTGTCGAAAGTCGCTGCACTGATGTGAAACGAGGTTTCACATGGTGTGTAAAAGAAGTGAAAATCCACCGTAAGATCTCCAACTTGACGTTATGAATATTAGCATTTGTTTTTACCCATTTTAAGTTAACTTCGGGTTCATCATATGCTAACATAATGCAACGCTAGTAGTGTTTTTAGGTATTCGTTATATAATCTGTTCGTTTGATGTTGCCAACAGTTCAGCGGTGCCATTTTGTTGTTAGTTAGGTTTAATGATTTATGAAACATAAGATAAAAAACATGAACATTGAACATGGAAATCCCATTAAAATGCTTGTTTTCGTCACATCATATTTAAGCAACGAAAAAATGACATTGCAGTAGGAAGATTGTTAATTTACTGAAATGTTATTTAAATTAAAATATTTATTCAACACGTTAAGAAACAAACGTTAAAAAGCGGTTTAAAAAATACAATGTAGAAGAGATATTGGAGGAATTTATGTCTGAGTTTTATTATGGACAATAGGGTTAATCACTCCAAAGTGAGCAACAGATTTAAATCTGTGGGACTTTTTGAGAAGTGGTTTCGTGCTGTTCACATCAAATTTCAGGCACGGCAGGGGGGAATGGGGGGAAATCAAGTATCAGAAAATGTTTGACCAAATTTTAATAACAGTAATCTGGTTTAATAAAAGCGGTAGCGAAATCTATCAGTGTAAATTATATAGTTTGTAACATAGCGAACTTCTTAAGTATTTTCAGCCTAGATAGCTCGTGTATATTTGAAGTTTAACACAACCTTTAAGAAAAACAAAGGATTTCAAGTTGATTGACAATAGAAGGGTACTAGATTGATTTATAGCAACAAACCTTTTGAATCCAGATTGATCAAACCATAATGGCTGGTTGATATTAAATAGTAGATTGATAATTAGGAAAAAGTGAATGGTATAGTATAAATCAATGATTTTTTTGGGGGGGGATCAGCTGGTTTGGTTACGGTGGATTTGAACTTTTGTCCCGATTGTTGACAGCCACGAAAGTTTTTTTTTGAGCATTCGTCAAAATCACATTATTTATGTCCCTTAGTTCAGACCACATGTTTATTGTTAATAAATATTTCCGGGAAGCTTTTGTTCAGCACAGGAGACGTGGCCTCTTCAAGGCCCCCCTTCACATTCTATAGAATTGCGTCAGCAGTTTGCCTCTGTGGTTAGTGTTTGCACTCGAAACAAAGCTTTGGTCACTTGATCGGATTAGAAAAAACATTTCTCTGCATTAATTCTCTAGTGAATTTTGAATTACTGAAATGTCATTGAATGGTTAAATGTTATAATAAAAAATGTGAAATGTGCTTTTTGTCATTTTTTATTTCCCAGTGTAATTTATTATTGGTATGGCTCTGGTTTACATTTACTGACACAGCTGAGTTTGACTTGGCTTTTTTTGGACACTTTGTTCCAATAGTTTTAACTCAGCTGTTGCTGCAGAGTTAAGTTATGGTAGAGTTGAATTGCATTTTTCTCAAACTAAATGCAAACAGATCACTTGTGCTGTTTATTAAATGGTAATCAGTGTGTTTTTGTTTTTTTTTAAAACAACTGAAATGAGAAAAACACTTGAGGGATAAAACTTTAAAAGAGTGAGCACATAAATCTCACTGGGTGTGAATATAAAGAGAAAAAACTTGCTGATGTGTCATCTGGGTAAAGTACAAAGAGTGGTTTTTGAAAACCCTCTTTGGAGGTAAAAAGATTCCTGAGGACTGGCCTCTTCTACCTTTTTAATTTTTTTTTTTTTTTTTTTTTTTGCCATAGTGCACCATGGACATGTTTTTTTTTTTTTTTCCTTACTTTGAGGAAGGATCATTATTATCCTGAGATGTCTTTGTAAATACTGAACTGACTGACAATCGAAGATGACAGATTTTCCTGCATATTTTTGGACTGAAAGCAGTTACAATCAATCTTTAAAGGATAAAGGATTTTATTGGAGTACTTTTCATCAATCTTATTTTCCACAATGGAAAAAACAAATGGACTTTGGACTTCTTTCCCTTTTTGCAAATCAGATGTCATTCTATCCCTTCTTGGCACTGACTTTATTTTTTGGCATTTTGACATATTTTTCACACAGTGGGTGGTGAGGGGGAGGGCGTACAGCCCCAGTTAATCCTGTCAAATTGTAAATTGTTTTGAAATGTTGGTTTTAACCCCTGTTGTTTTCTAAACTTGTCGAGTTTTCTATTGCTCCAGGCCCCATCTGCCGAGAAGCTTCCAGTTTTGTACTTAGTGGATTCCATAGTGAAGAATGTTGGAGGAGAGTACCTTGCAGTGTTTGCTAAAAACCTAATCACTTCATTTATATGTGTCTTTGAAAAGGTACAGTTCTCTTTGCTGCTATTTAGCATTGTTAAAAATTAAGCACTAAAGATCTTAACTGCCCACTTCACTCCCCTCCTGTTTGTTGTGTTGCTTGCTTTTTAAGTGTGGTCTCCTGCACTCTGCTCCTGTGTACTTAATACCATAATGTAGTCTCGCTAATAAAAGTATGAGGGTGGGCTCACTACAAGCTTTTAATTTTTTTGTTTAACTGAAATCATTCTTGTTCAGAACATGCTAAACCAGTAGTTGAGAATATATTTTAGTGCTTAAAGCTATTTGCTATGATGCGTCTGAAGTGTTTTTAGTATCTTCTGTTGGTAGCTGTGGACCAAGCCATGTCCTCTATTTGTAGGTTGATGAAAACACAAGAAAAAGTCTGTTCAAGTTGCGATCAACATGGGACGACGTGTTTCCTTTGAAGAAACTGTATGCGCTGGATGTTCGGGTCAACTCTGTGGACCCGGCCTGGCCCATCAAGCCTCTGCCACCCACTGTCAATGCCAGCATTCATGTCAACCCCAAGTTTTTGAAACAGGTGTGTATGTGCTGCAGAAACCTGGGACTTTGCTTTTGCTAACTTGCTCTTCAGAAATTTGTTGCAAGGAAATTTAACATTTATATTTTCAAAGTAAGGAATCTACCTGAATTTCATTATGTTCCTTGATTTGGTTGTTTTTCAACAAAATGCGGTGTTTGTCAACATAATCATGACCAAAACATTAAAAAAATATACATAAACAGCTGGTTTTATAAAGCTTTACTTGAGGTTGATTGCTGTTACCATGAATTAGTTGTTTAAATTCTGAAATTAAATGAGGGTTAATAGTCTGGAAGTATTTTGTTTTAAAACACTTGAATTTTACTCTTAAATGTTGTGGTTAATTCAGAGCTCATTTGTGAATGTTTGAGCAGCTTTGGTTGTTTCAGATCTAATATATATATGTGTGTAAATTGTTTTATCAAACTAGCTCATATCTGAACCTATAGGATTAAAATGGTCCTCAAATGCTTAATTTTTAATGTACTCTTATATTTCAATATTTTAGTTAAAAATATATCGTAACAACCCCCCCCCCATAAGTATTTGCTTTTTGGGTTTCAGGTGTTTTCAACAGATTTGTATTAATTTGAGGCAAGCTTGACTGACAGCAGCTCAAATCCATTAAAACCCTTGCTAAAAACATGAGAGATTAATTAATTGAGATTTCTATTGCCATATTTAAAAAACAGTCAAGATCAATTAGAGCATTTTGAAAATGGGAAACATAAGTAAGCTGAACCTCTTAAATTGTCACAAGATCAGAAGAAGTGGATAAATATTTCATGTTAAATAAAATACCTCTTCTCTTGTCATGCCTCTGTCCTCCTTCACTTCATTGTGTCTCCAGTCTGAGGAGGCCCCCTCTGTGCAGTCGGCCCCAGCTCAGCAGCCACCACCGTCACCACCAGCAGCTCCTGCTCCTGCTCCTGCTCCCCAGCCAGTTCCTGCTGTCAGCCAGTCCAGCCTGACCCAGGAGCAGATGATCAGACAGCAGCTGCTGGCAAAACAGAAACAGCTACTGGAGCTTCAGCAGAAGAAGATCGAGCTTGAGTTGGAGCAGACTAAAGCACAGCTGGTAGGACTAATGAGGGCAGGGTACAGCTCAGATGAAGTCAGTTCTGATATCAAATCTGCTTTTGTTAATTCCGGTCAGCCATGCAGATATCTTTTATTAGTGGTTTTATTTTTTTGGTGATTCATACTCTCATAACTGGTCATGTACATTTCCCTATAAATGTAGGTAAGAGAATATAATATATATGTTGCCAGTTCCCACTGGTTTTAATTGAATTTTCATCCTGTGTTATAGGGCTGCAAAATTTGTTCATACAGGGTTTCTATATGTATTGAAACTCAACTTAAAAAATGTCCTTCAGTGGGAATCAAAGGAACCAACATGTTTTTTTTTATGTGTCTGCAGGCTGGTGGATTTGTGGTACCAACTTCAGTCCCAACTCCAGGAGCACAGGGAACAGCGCCAAAGCCCACCAGCCAAATCGCTCCTGTGGTCAGACCCTGGATCCCTCCTCAGACAGACACTAAGCCGCCCACCAGAGACCCCCGTTTGAACCGCACCGGTCCCTCAGCTGCCTCCCAGCCCAAAGAACAGCCTGCAGGGAAGAAAGAGGGTCCCACAACAACAGGAGGTCCTGCTCTGACACCTGAGAAATCCACCCGACCAGACAAGGTTAGGACTCCGAAAAAGGAAGTGTTAGATGAGAAACCCAAGACAAAGCCTCCGTCTCCAATGGCTAAAAGTGTCCAGAGCAAAAACAAACAGGTGGAGCCAGAGATTCAGAAGTCAGCTGAAGGCACGAAGAAAGATCCAAGGCTAAGGAAACGGGCGCAGGAGAAGGGTGGAGAGGCCAAAGATGATGAGATGAAGGAAAAGAAGCGATGCACCGACAAAAAGGAGAGAGAGGAGGCTGCCCGCAGTGGCGATCTTCAGAGGTTAAGCAAAGGGAAACTGGTGAATGGTACCACGACCAGACATGACCGCGAGGAGTCATCAGAGAAGCTCAAGACCGGAGGTAATGCCAGAACACATGCCAGGAAACGCACCCGCTCTCGCTCTAGGTCTCGCTCCCCCACCTCCTCCCCGAAAAGAAAGGACAGGAGATCACCCAAGAGCAGAGCCAGGAGCAGCTCCTTGTCCCCATCACCCTCTCACAAACCTGGTAAACCCAGGAGAATCCGTGCAGACGAAACAGAGCATGGCAAGCCCGGCCGAGAGGACCGCCTTGGGCCCAAGAAGAATCAACCAGAAAACAGGAGGTCAAAAAGGCCGATGGAGGACCGGCATTCAGAGTCAAGAGACTCTCATTCTCCACGGAGCCATGACGGCGGCAACAAGGATGTCAAGGATGCTCCTCACAGATGGAGGAGCGGCTGGGAGGAGAACAAACAGTGAGTCGTTCATTTCAAACTTATTTTTCAACCTGTTGTGTCCAAAAACAACTGATCTTAACCTTAACCTTTAAACCTTCAATAAGGGTGTGGTATCCTTCTTAAAGATTTGGAAAGTTTATTCACATTTGTGCTATCGCATGAGAAGAGAACATCCAAAGGGATTCATAACTTCTAGTTGTACAAATGGGTTAATTAAGTATAGTCATTTCTCAGCGTGGTGAAAATATTGGCATTATTTTGAGAACATTTCTTAAAAATATGACAGAATCCTTTGGGAAAGTTATTTGTTATTTCAAAACTCTGAGTCATTATTTAAGAATTCCAAAAGTAATTCCCCAAAGGATCTGTTGTTTTTTCCATCACAAGTTCAAGTTTTATCATATTTTCTTTTCCTGGTATAAATGTGCTTCCATGTCCCTACAGACCAGGGACACATTTTAGCATACTTCTTAAAAATAAGACAAATTGTGTCACAAGAATCATTGGCACAAAACAACACTAAAAGCAGCAAATCTTATATCTTACAGTCTGTAGTGGTACTTACTTTTACTTAATCATAAATTTAATTTTAAAAATCATTATGTTTCACTTTCTTTTTCAGTCCAAAGCTGCCAGAGGAGTCTCATGCAAAGCCCGGACCTCAGAGGCACAAGCAGTACAGCACTCCAGCTCGTCCCACCACCCCCCGAACACCAAAGCATCGACTCAGTGTGGATGCCAACCTGCAGATACCTGAAGTCCTCAACTCGGCCTCCAAAAAGGATCTGCTCAGAAGGGTAGGTTACAAACAACACATAACACTGGTTCATTCTGAGCTAAGCCTTTTAAGTAAGTACAATTTTATTTATATAGCACCCATTACAGTACGAATACACAGAATGCGTTACAGTAAAATAGATAAAAAAACATAACAGTAGGGTGACCGTTAGCATCATTATCAACATCGACATCATCACCAACAACAAAAAACATCAATAATTTATACTGTTACCATCACTGGGTGAAAAGAGACAGTGCAAGGTGCAGTTAAGTGCAGTATTTCACACACAATGAAAAGATTATACAACTGTACAAATGGAGAGGGAAAAAAATTATATCTTCATGGGGTTAAGAAATAGCACTTAAATCTCGAAGTGGTATTAATGCTATGTATAATTCAAGTCACTGTAGAACATACTGAAAAAATTAAAAATAAATGTAAATTTATTTAAAATAAAAGAAGCATTAAAATCCTTTTTTCAGGGGTGTGCCTAGTGTGGTGATACATATTGGATTAATCTTGAGACTGGCGGTTATCAACATCTAGAGAAGAGAATTAAATAATAATAAGTACTTTATATTCCACTAAAAGTTGTTGTCTTCCCATCTTATTCTGCAGGCCAGCAAGCGTCTGGAAAGCGGGGAGATTTCAGAGGAGGACTTCCTAAACATGGCACACCAGATCAAACACTTCTTTCAGTATCAGGAGGAGAAGCAGCGCACTGATGGCTGGGATGATTCCATCGACTTTGCTGCCAAGAAACTGCTTACCACAACTCCCTCCACTCAGCCACATCCCCACGAGGGCATGGATGCAGCACAGTTGTCATATTATGAACACAAGTCCAAGCTGAGGAAGACGCAGGTCACCCACAGAGCCACTGGAGAGGAGTGGGATGGTGAAGAGAGTCCGGAGGAGGATGAGGAAGGAGGAAAGGGAGAAAAGACAGGCAGTAGCCGGAGCACTGGACACCCAATATCACATAAATACAGCCGGGCGCCACGGGACAGACAAGGTGAGCCAACGGTCATCTGGGAAAGGGACAACAAGTCAAATGGTCATTAAAAAAGGGGGAAAGTTAGACTTCTGCTGTGCTTGTACAGTGAGTGTTTTTGGCTGGGCCAGGAAGTGTTTTCATGTGTTTCTGACAGATAACCAGCTGTTATTGACCAAACATTATCTGTACTAATCTGCAATGTGGGTTATTCACCTCATAGTACACTTCTGGTCTCTTCTTCTGTGATCATAATTGGAAATGTGTGGAATGGTTTCAGAAAATTAATTGTTTGTGGCTTTGAGCAGATGAAAGGCGAAGTAAAGAACGTGAAGAGCAGCGGCCTCCACTTGGACCTATGATCGAGGAGTACAACCACGGCAAGGAGTTCCCCACTCTAAAGGCTCTACCAGGTCTTCGCTTCAGAAGAAGAGCTGACCCCAGAGAGCCCAGTGAGTCCGCTGCTCTGAACAGATCCATGATTATATTCGTCTTAAATATGCCTTAAAATCTGTGAAGCCAAATATTATCTGTTATCTGTCATCTTTACCCACAGAGAGGTCAGAGATCAGGTTCTGGAGCTGCGGGTTGTCAGGGTCTCGATCAGTGACACTTCAGCAGGGTTAGAGACTCTTCTAAAGAGATCACAGTTTACACATTTAGTTAGGAGTTAAGCTTACACGCTCACCCTGAGTTATTCATATAATTGATATTGTACAGTCGGGTCCTATTTACCAGGAGATCGTAGGAATTGTGGTCAGTAATTAGTTAGACAGAAGATAAGTATAGGTTGAAAGCCTGATTGGTCCTTATTGGATCTTTAGTCATTTCGAGTGAGATGAATCTCATAATGTTATTTTATATCAAACCACTTTAATCATGAATTAATGTCTCAAGATATTATATGTTGCACTGACCATCAGAAAAGGTCTTCATGAGTTTTTTATCTGCTGTTTGCAGGTGAGAGAGAGTGGAACTCGCCGCTGACGGAACGGCAGCGTTTTGATGAACGCACTGAGCAGAAGAGTGGCTATGATGCCCCAAGAAGGTATGGCCCAACCACTGACCCAAGACACCCCGACCCTCGGAGGCCTGAGGGTCCCCTGCCCTCTGGCACTGTGGTCCACCGGAACTGTCCAAGCCCGGCCAACCTGGATGCGCCAGCCCCCAGGTTTGAGCGTGAGCGCCTGTCGCCCCTACATCAAAAAGAATCAGCAGAGATGAGCCCTGTCCCTCGCTTTGAAAGCCCCAACAGTGAGCACTCTGATGACGGGCCCCTCAGCGTGGATACCCCTGCTCCTCACCCTCACCCTCCCCCAAAATCCATTCTTAAGGCATCATCCCGGGGTGGACCACTGTCCTCTGTTCGTCAACACAGTGACTCCCCAGGACACACTCCTCCTCATGATGGAGGACATCCCCCGTCCAGGTATGATGGGCCTGGACACATAGGCCCATCTAGACCACATCCTCCAGGTTGGTATGAAAGCAGTGGTGCCGGGCGTTATGATGACTCTTCACGGTTTGAACCTGGGAGGTTCAATGGTGGTGGACCACCTCATCACAACATGCCAGAGAGGTTTGATGGACCTCCCTTGTCACATGGCCCAATGAGAGTTGGAGATAACATTGGGCGGTTTGATGGCCCGCCTCACCCTCAGGGCCCTGTGAGGTTTGATGGTCCCATTGGTCAGCAGCCCCCAGTGAGGTTTGAAGGACAAGGACCAGGGCCTGGGCCAGGTCACTTTGAAGGCCCTATGCAGCGCTTTGACAGACCACAGCGCTTTGAGAACAACATGGCTCCTGGTCAAGGATCTGGACCAATGGGGTTCCAGCAGCAGCGGCCCATGCGCTTTGATGGCCCTCCAAACCAAATGGGCCCAATGAGGTTTGATGGCCCTGGTCCAATGCGGTTCGACGGACCTGTTCAGCAAGGATCCAGGTTTGATATACCTAACGTGCCTCACCAAGGTGGGCCCCCACTCTACGAATGCTCTCCTGGCCAACAGGGACCCCTGAGGTTTGCTCCCCAACACAACCTTCAAGCCCCCATGAGGCCGATGGGCCCACCCATCTATGACAACCCCATTGTGCCCCAGCAAAACTTCAACATGGCCCCCCAGCGCTTCCCAGAACCCATGAACTCTCAATTCCCCGCTGGGCCAATGGTGTTCCCGGCTCAGGGAAACCTGCAGCCAGGAGGAAATTTCAACATGCAGCCACAGCCGCCATTCAGCCAGCCAGGCCCCACCTCCTTCTACAACCCAGCTGCCCCCGCTGTAGGCATGCAGCAGCCGGTGAGTGAAACACCTGACGATTGATCGCTTGCATGTTCTTTTCCTGGAAAGTCTTGAATATTTTGGTTTAGGTACCATAAACGTGTTTAAATTTTCCTCTTTGAAAGTTGGTTGAACCAGGCAGGCAGACAGTTTGGAAAGTGGTCAGAGCAACTGCCAGGAACTTTTAACTGGTACTTAAACAGTGCCACTTTAATATTGATGCCTCTGTTTGGTCCATTTTAGCTAAGCAAAGACCATCAGCAAGTATATTTTCTGTTCTAAATGAAATGTGATGCCACAATTTGTTTTAAGCTCAGGTTTAAAGCAATTACACCCCTATTATATCGATTCTCTATGAACTTGTATACATTTTTACAATGTGTGGTTGTTTGCAGGTTAACATGTTGGGGAACCTCAACCAGCCCTTCCTGCCTCAGAACCCAGTGCCTTTCGGACAGCAGAGTAAGATAATCCTTCAGATTTCACAAAAAAAAGTTTAACCCTTAAGACTCAAATTTTTGTACATTGTGTTCATCTCAATGATGAATTAAGTGGTTCTCCTTGTTTGTTTGTTTTGTCCCTGCAGCTCCACAGGTTGCCACTGCAGAGAACCACTTTGGTCAGGTTGATGTCAACGACTTGCTGTCCAAACTTATTTCCAATGGCATCATCAAACCCTCGCAGCCCGATGCCACACCGGCCACTAGCGCTGGTCAGTGGACTTTCCTGATGTGTTTTACAACCAGCATTCTGGTCAACTTTGTTTGTTTTAACTGGATTTTTGTTGAGTGCTGCTGAGTACTCTTTTTTTTTTTTTTTTAAGGGGAAGAGTCGTTTGATTTTGTGAAACAATAGCAATTGTTTAAATTTACAATATTGGGTTGCTAAAATAACTTCATTTGTCTATCCAGAACCCACTTCTATGCCTCCAGTAGTTTCAACTGTGGTGGAAGAAGAGGAAGAGGAAGTGGAGGAGGTGGTGGAGGATGATATCCCAGACCTCACCAGCTTCACTGTAGATGACATGAAACAGTGAGTAAAAAGTAGACTTTAATCCCACCATGTCTCTGTCAGTAAAATTGACTATTCTGATAACCAGTTGCCAAGAAAGTCGTTGCCATAATATTCTTCTTTTCACCTAAGGATTTGCACTTTTTCTTAGTTTCTCACATCTACATTGTGAACATTTTTGTTGTTACTTCAGGGCTTTTACTATTTTACAGCTCAAACAGTTTTAAGCAGAGAGAAGAAACATGAACTTATTAAGCACACAGCAGGGATGAGACACAGGCGCCTTTCTCTGTATTTCCCTGACCATGGCATTCGGACAATGGGCGCACTCCCGACACAAATTGTCCATTATGGCACTAGAAATTATGCTATTGCAAATATTTCTTCATGGGATGTGGCTAGCTTTATCACCATACTATTTAATATTGATTCTTTGTACAACAATACCTTATTGGCTTTTATCACAAAGTCTTCATAAAATAGAATTTCATTTTCTTTTTATTCTTGCAGTTGATATGGGACAATAGCATAGAAACATCAGTTTCTTAAACATCAACTCACAAAAGGCAACTAAAAATTTCTGAATGAAGCCATATTTTTTGTGATGTTTTTGGAAAACAAAATCAGTTGCACAGAGTTCCCTATTATTCTCCAAAAACACATTTAGTATTCTGATATAAAGGTCTGCAATATAATTGTGTTTTTTCTTCAGACGTTATGAGAGCGTGGTGACTAAGCTATACTCAGGGAACCAGTGCTGCCTGTGCAGCATGAGATTCACCGCTGCTCAGACAGACATGTATGCCGACCACCTGGACTGGCATTTCAGACAAAACCATGCTGGCAAGGTTGCCAGCAAGAAGATCACTCATCGGCGCTGGTACTACGGCCTCACGGTGAGAACATGCATCTTATTCATACAGATTTTTAAGTAACCAAAGCTTTACCAGTGGAGCTATATTTAAAAATGACCCTATGTCCTGATGTTAAATCTCATCCGTATATGTATCTTCTTTTATCACCACTAGGACTGGATAGAGTTTGAGGAGATAGCCGACCTAGAGGAGCGGGCGAAGAGTCAGTTCTTTGAGAAGGAGAATGAGGAGGAGGTCCAAAAGAGCCAGGCAGCTGCGAAGGAAAAGGAGTTCCAGAGTGTGAAAGCCACGAAGGACCAAGTGGGAGAGGTGAGATACCCTAATAACTAACAAGTGAAAAACTTTTGATGTTTAGGGACTTTGTATGAATACTTGTATATTGTATATTAATTTTTCTCAACACAGTTGTTTCTTGTGAGTTTGGGAAGATGAAATCAGAATTTCTGATGATAAAATAACACTATGTAAGCGATCAATAATAAAATGAACTTTTTTTTCCTCCTTCAGTCCTGTGAAATATGTCAGGAGACATTTGAGACATACTGGGTGGAGGAGGAGGAGGACTGGTTCCTGAAAGATGCCATCAGGGTCGACGATAAGGTACAACACACAGCAATCATCAGGATGTAATGTGGGGAAAGAAAAGATTAAAAAATATATATATATAGATATATGAATTTGTTTCTCTCCACAGAACTTCCATCCTGCCTGTTTTGAGGATTATAGAAATGTAAGTAAAGACAATCAAATCATATGCAAATTACATAGTAATTAAACTTTTATATGTTTGACCTGCTATTATTTGTCTCCTCAGTCGTCGTACCTCGACGTCACGCCATCTCCCAACAAGGTGCTCACTGATCATCCGCTGAGCGGCTTCATAAAGAGCGAAGAAGAGGACAAAACCTCCTGTGCTGTTGCTG